>MU672062.1:56325-98199 GCA_026770625.1 Nicotiana glauca
GAACATCGGAACCAGAAGTTGGAAAGTTCAAAGTTCATAAAGCTTGAATTGGAGGTCGATTGATGATTCTAGCGTTGTTTGATGTGATTTGAGGCCCCGAGCAGGTCCGTAATGTGTTTAGGAATTGGCTGGTATAATTGGTTGGGGTCCCGGGGGCCTCGGGTAGATTCCGGGTGGTTAACGGATCGAAACTGGGAATTTAAGAAGAATTAAAGCAGCTAGTATCTAGTATTTCCACTTCAGTAGAAATGAGACCGCAGAAGCGGCCCCGCAGAAGAGAGGAGGAAACCGTAGAACCGGTCGAGTGTAGGGAAGCCAGGACCACAGAAGCGACCCTTGATCTGCTGATGCGGAACCGCAGAAGTAGTTGGCTTATCGCAGAAGCGAAAATAGGCTGAAGCCTAGGGACCGCAGAAGCGGAATATTTTCTGCAAATGCGGGACCGCGGAAGCGGGATTGTTTCCGCAGAAGCGAAAATTGCTGGAGCAGTAAGGTTGATTTAAATCGTGGGTTGAGTTCATTTCTCCCATTTCTTCATGGCTTGGGCGATTTTTGGGGAGCTTCAAGAGAGGAATTTTGTCGTCAATATTAAGGTAAGTTATCCCCATCACTTCCGAGTTAAATACATTAATTATTTATGGATTTTAGTATGAAAATGAGTAGAAAATTGAGGGTTAGAGGAAGACCTAGGAAATTAGTGTTCTTGGATTTTGACCATGATTTTGAGTAGGGAACTAAGAGAAAATCATATATTTGAGTTCGTGAGATCATGGGTAACCTTTATCTTCAAGAAATTTCAGAATCTGCACGTGGGCCCGAGGGCATTTTTGTCATTTCAGTAAGCGGAGTTGGGAATTTGTATATTATTTGAATTTTTAACAAGTATTTGAGCATGTTCTCATTAGTTTGTCGTTAATTAGCTAGTTTTGGAGCATTGTGCATTGGTGCAAGTCTTCGGAAGAATGTAGAAATGTCGGTTATGAGTCTTCGGAGCGAGGTGAGTCTCCTTTCTAATCTTTTCGGGGGTAATTTACCCTATAGGTGAAATAATTGATTATGTGCTCTTATATGTGTGGGCTACGTACGCACGAGGTGACGAGAGTTTGTGCGTAGCTACTATTATGCTATTTTCCGGGTAGTTAGGACCCATCAGCATGTTATACATTGATTAATTATTAACCCATTGATGACTTGAATTGTTTAAATCACCTTTGATTAGTAAACGAATTTAAAAAGAGATTAAACATCATTTCCGGAATTGTTAAACAGAGAATTGTTTTTTTTTGGATAATTATTCCCCGATAAAATTCTAATTGACTATTTGAGCATGTATATTATGTGTACCTATGTCGCATGGATGATTCGTGAGCAGGGTGATTGTGTATCTTATGTGTACCTGCGTAACATGGATTATTCGTATGTGTACCTGCGTCGCATGGATGATTCGCGAGCGGGGTAATAGATGCATCTATGGTTCGTGTCGTTCGACCCTCGGCAGTGCACCGTTTACATTTCTGTTAGATCGGGCCATCGCATCGGTGTGATTTGCGCATGTTATTTTTTTGCTTGAGAATTGTAAATGTGGATTTGGCCCTTCGTGGCTTGATATAAATTGATGAGATAATAAAGAATAAACCTTGGAAGCCCTTTCTTAATTGTTGAAGGTGTTTATATGTTTTCTGGCTTCGCGAATTTGAACTACTTTATAAATCCCTGATTTTCCTCGCATTTCTAGAATATTGTTGATTGACCTCTAGTGAGTGTCGGAGTTGACCATCTCGTCTCTACCCCTTCAAGATTAGGCGGGATACTCACTAAGTACACATTGAATATGTACTCATACTACACTTCTGTGCATTTCTGTCGCATATGCATATTTACCTCTAGAAGCTTATTGGGCGTAGCAGCATGGATGACTCTGGGACTAGGTGAGCAGCATTGTTCGAGACCACCCGCAGCTAGTATAGTTCCCTTCAGCATTTTTATTATTTGTTCCCTGTCCATTGTATTTCGGACAGGGTTTGTATTTTATTTTCCTTATCGATAGTTGCTCATGCACTTGTGACACCGGGTTCTGGGGATGTAATTGGATTTACTAGAAAATCTTAAAAGTTGTTTAAATATTTTATTATTTAATTCGGAGGAATATACTGAGTCTTGTTTAAATTGTATAAAAGAAATGTTTCCAAAATTATTATAACGAGGATTTAATTAAGTATTCTAGTTGTCTAGCTTGATATCGGTGTCCGGCGCCACCACGACCCTTAGTGGATTTTGGGTCGTGACAACATAGTATCAGAGCACTAGGTTCCCGTCGGTCTCACGAGTCATGAGCAAGTCTAGTAGAGTCTCCCGGATCGTTACAGAGACGTCTGTACTTATCCTCGGGAGGCTATAGGGCTGTTATGAATACTGCCATTCTTGATTTCCTTATCGTGCGGTTCAATTCCTTTGAGGCTTATGCCTTTGATTTCTTCCTATTCAATCTTACGCCAGTGCTTGTTATAAATTAAAAATTGAAGGATTGTAATGGCACTACAAATGTGGTGCGGGATGATTCTCCCGGTATAGTTGATTGGACTATTATAGTCGCATTATGGAGGGGTATTCTATTGTTTCAGCTCAGTAACAGAACTTTTAAGAGCCTTGAGACTAGGCACAGGTTGCCATGATGCTTATGAACAATTATTCCACAGCGTTTTTGTGATGGTCGGACGTTCGCCCATGTGTCGGGGTAGTGAATGAATTGAAGAGAGTTTTAATCTGTGTGTAATCAAGAATTCAGTTTTTTATTCCCGGCAGGGGAAAGGTAGTCGGACTACGAATGTTCAGATGTGGAATGGTAGAAGTAATGAGACCTGATATTTGCAAATGTGGTAGAGTTCTCCTCTATATTGGGGTGCTATTGTCCTAATTTGACGTACTAAGTTTGTCGATGTTATAATCTGCTACAAATTACCTGTATGGCAAGATATTCTGAAATAGTATTGGAGTTACGACTGTCAAATATCAAATGGTGCGGTGGTTTAGGATTGAATTAGTATTTAAAATGTTGATGGTTCGAGAAAGACGACCTTCAGAAAAGTTTAAAGTCAGTAACAAATTATGGATTCAAGTTCCAGGAAGATACATTTTATTAAGGCAACAACTGAGCATCAAAAGATGAGAAAACATGTGGGAAGTGTCAGGCAGAGTTTGGAACTTTTAAAGGGCCAGGTATAAGAAGCGTAGGTCGAGCAGCTGATTAAAGGAGCGAGTTTGCCAAAGTGGGAGAGTGGCGGAGCTGTATAGGGCCTAGTAGTAGGATGACTACGCGCCTAAAGATAGTTTGGAAGGACTTGGATTTTAGCGACGGGCAATGGAAGTCTGTAGATTTAAATTCGAAGCATGGGGTGTTTATGCGGCAGGAGATTCAGTGTGACGAAAAGGAGCTGCTCGAAATGAAGAAGGACGCAGCATAACTCTGAATTTTGAAAGGTGTTGCCGCATATTTATTTCATGTCCACGAGGAGTGAATGGGCTGGTGCAACTAGAGAGTGAGCTTGGACTCCGGATTTGGTTTTGATGTCATACTGATTGCATCCCGTGCAGTAGCATTTGGAAGGTGTCGGGAAGTGATTTTCGCATGCGGGTTATTTCTCGTGAGTGGATTAGCGGTCGCGTGGTTGCCGAAGCTTCTAAAAAGAATTATATTGGTTATCCAACAAAGAGATCGGTCGTGCGAATGTGGATGATGATTCAGAATATGAAAGATGAGGAATTTCAGAAAGATCTCAAGAATTTGCGGTGGATGATTGCACAAAGTTATGTCAACAAGAGATAAAGGAGTCTGGTGAGTCCCAGAGTTGTGTAATAGTGGCTTCAAGCTAAGTGGGAGAGTCCCACCGCCGTAGATTGGGTTGCATGTTTAGCTACTTGCGAGGTTTCCAGTTATTAATACCTTGATGGGTTATCTCAGCTACGAAAAAGCACCATAAGGGGTGAATTGAGTAGATGAATTGTGGAATGCATGATATGGTTGGCCTTGTTGGCTCATGTTCGAACTTGGGAAAAGATTTAGGATTTATGCCTTGTATAGATGCAGGTTTCAGAGGAAGTGATTTTGCTGGGTGCTTCGTCGAGAGGGTATTCGTGTGTCATAAGGTTTATGGAGTGGATTAAATTTGGGACCAAGTCAGAGCGGGTGGCTCTCTGTAACATTCCTAGTGCATTCAAGAGGTAAAGTGTGGTGCCTAATGATGTCGAGCCTCTAAGTACAATTAAGAATCAAGCTTTGTAGCATTTTATGAGAAGAGGCACAGAATTTTTCGGGATGTTTGGCTTGTGGTGTAGCATTTGGGTGTTATGAAATAGTTCACGTGAAATGAGACAGCCTGGTCTCGTGATTCAAGGTCACTTCGGGTGAGTGTAGATGGAGTATGTTATATGTTGAATGGAGTTAGTATTACTTCTAAGGAAAGCACGGATAAACTGGAGGAAGGCAGAATGATTAACCATAGTTGAATTGGCATATTGGGGCTAGCGATCAGTTCATTCCGTGTGATCAAGTTATATGTACGATTTGTGGCAGTACGTGTGAGGCTTGTCAGCCGCCGTAACTGATGTTATTTAGAAGCATTCTTCTGTTATGGCTTTTTAAGTGGAAGCGGATTCCGGGAGGGCTATGGTAGCTTGGACCACTACTTGCAGATTTGCATATTCTACAATTATGGGAATTTACCTATGTGTTGCTATGATTCTCCTGAAGTGAGTTAAGTGAAAAGTTCGTATATGATGAAGTGTTAAAATATTAATGATTTCGGAGTTACGATGAAAATCGTGTTCTATCGTATGTCGGCACGTTGGGTATAGTGAGTAGCATGGAAATACGAAGTAATGATCAATGTTGCAGTTCAGTGTTGACAAGGATGTCACGGGCTCGGATGAGCTAGGAAAGTGTTAAATGATTAGAGTAAATTGGTATTGTCCTCAGCGTCACCTAAGATTGATGTGTTGTGGAAGAGGTTTTGCATCCTGGTTAAGGATTCTAGATCGCTTTTTAGCGTTAGTGCATCCGACGATTTAGATGTGCGGACCCATTAATTATTTCAGAAGATTGTGGGAGCGTGTCCCATAGGAAGATTGTATAAGTGTGACATGTAGTCACTTGATTGGCTAAAGATTTAAACCAAGTAGGAGGATTGTGGTAATATCATTAATTTGAGAATTTATGCCTGGAGGGCACTTCGTATATTGGGTTATGAACTGAGGAGGTTGCTCCAGTCATGATGGTTATTTTTATGTGTTATGAGGAAAGGGGGTTACTATGGACCTTTGAAAGTTTATTAGCCAAGTTGGTGCAATCAGAAATTGGCTTGAGATCGGTGGATTGATTTATTTGTGAAAAGGGCTTTATATCAGGCTAGTTGTGTTCGTTTCAGCGAGCGTTCCCTATGGAGGAACAATCGAGGTGTTATTTTGCCATCAACTATTCCAGGTAATGATGTATTGCACCATATGAGTTGTGAGACGGCTTAGTAAATTCTTATGTGTTGAAGTTCTGCGTTGCGATGACGTATTATGAGCAAGATGGCTCTTGAGATTCAGATTGTATACCGCACCTCAGTTGTGCTTGAGTTTTGTAGCTTATCGTGCTATATGTCCCCTCAGGGATGGCATTATGCTGTTAGCGTGATTGTGACCTAGATTCGGGACTTTATTGCAATCAGCAAATTAGCTCGATATGCATATCCTTATGTGAGTTCTACGTGTGGATCGGGTGGCACGCTGCCATGGTGATATTGTGAGGATCGGGTGGCATGCCGCCATGGTTATATTGTGAGGATCGGATGGCACGCCGCCATGGTTATGCTGTGTGGATCAGGTTGCACGCCGCAATAGTGTGATGTGAGTGTAGTTTTCTATATGCTATTTTTGTATGTTCTACTTCCTATTTTCTAAGGAAAGTCCATAGTAGTGCGGGAGTTAGGTACTTCCTTCCAGAGTTTGTTTTCCTTTCATATCGCGTTTGATTTTGGTGGTCTATTGGCACATTGTGGCATCATATGAGATTCTAACAATTTCTGGGGTGGCTTATTGCTTGATCAGTTGTATCGGATGAGACGAGATCTCTTGATCTAGGATTATGTGCAATCTAGTTGTATGAGGTATATTATGGAGATAAGACTATTATTGGGTTCAGAATGAGGTGAAGGTTTTGTCAGGAGTACAGACCTAATGTTTTGTTGACTCGGTAGTCGATTATGAATGTTGGTACATCTCTTCCACCCTGGCGGTATGGTAAAGGATAGAGTAAGACCTGTATATATAATGTGGGTGCAATTGGAACATCAGATTAGTAGGATTTTGACCAAGTTGATCAGAAAAAGGCTATTTTGGTCATGTGGACTAAGCGTTGCAAAGTATGAATCCAGCAAAGTTATGCAGTCATGTTTGAGTACAGCGTGTAGTGATTAATACGGTGTTCGTGTGTTGGGAACGGGCCTAGCGTAGGATTCCGGATGTTGGAATCGGTCTCTAAGGCTTATTTGCGTGAATAAAAGGGAATATCTTCAGAATTTATCGAGCTAATATGCCCAACTAAGTTGTGGTAGCACGGGAAGGTGCATGAGGTGCTAAACTATGATTTCACACTACTTCCGTATAATTGTCAGCACGTTCGAGGACGAACGTATGTTTAAGTGGGAGAGAATATAACTACCCGATCGGTCATTTTGAGCCCTAACGCGTTGTTCAGCGGTCTGAGGCCATGAGCATCTTCATTTCAGGTATTGTGACTTGTTCGCATGGTCGGAATTTAAATTCAGGAAGATCGGAGTCAAATTTAAATGAAAATTCTCATTTGAGAAGCTCAAAGTTGAAAGAATGAACTATGATTGGATTTTTGAGTAAACGATCTCGGAATCGGGAGCTGAAGGTTCCAGCATGTTCGTATGATGATATCGGACTTGGGCGTATGCCCGTTTCGGGTTTTGGATAAACCGGAAGCATTTTGGCGCCCATTGTGGAAGTTAGCATTTTGGAAGAAATTTCTTAAGTTTGGCTCGGAGTGCATTTCAGTGTTATCAATGTCTATTTGGAATTTCGAGACTAGGAGTAGCTCCGTATGGTGATTCTGGAGTTGGGAGCGCGATTGGAAGTGAATTCAGAGGTACGTAGGTCATTTTGAAGCCATTTGGCTAAAGATAAAAAATTGAAGGTTTTGAGAAGTTTGACCGGAAGGGGACTTTTTGATATCGAGGTCGGAATCCGATTCCGGAGGTTGGCGTAGGTTCGTAATGTCAAATATGACTTGTGTGCAAAATTTGAGGTCAATCAGACATGATTTGATAGGTTTAAACATCGGAAGTAGAAGTTGGAAAGTTCAAAGTTCATAAAGCTTGAATGGAGGTCGATTGATGATTCTAGCGTTATTTGATGTGATTTGAGGCCCCGAGCAGGTCCTTAATGTGTTTTGGAATTGGTTGGTATTATTGGCTGGGGTCCGGGGGGCCTCGGGTGGAATCCGGGTTGTTAACGGATCAAAACTTGGAATTTAAGAAGAACTGAAGCAGCTGGTATCTGGTATTTCCAAATCAGCGGAAATAGGACCGCAGAAGCGAGGAGGAAGACGAAAAAGCGGTCGAGTGTGAGGGCAGCCAGGACCGCAGAAGCGGCCCTTGATCCGCTGATGTGGAACCGCAGAAGCTGTTGGCTTATCACAGAAGCGAAAATGGGATGAAGCCTAGGGACCGCAGAAGCGGAATATTTTCCGCAAAAGCGGGACCGCGGAAGCGGGAATGTTTCCGCATAAGTGAAAATTGCTAGAGCAGTAAGGTTGATTTAAATCGTGGGTTGAGTTGATTTCTCCCATTTCTTCATGGCTTGGGCCATTTTTGGGGAGCTTCAAGAGAGGAATTTTGTCATCAATATTAAGGTAAGTTATCCCCATCACTTTTGAGTTAAATACATTAATTATGTATAGATTTTAGTATGAAAATGGGTAGAAAATTGAGGGCTAGAGGAAGACCTAGGAAATTAGTGTTCTTGAATTTTGACCATGATTTTGAGTAGGGAACTAAGAGAAAATCATATATTTGAGTTCATGAGGTCATGGTAACCTTTATCTTCGAGAAATTTCGGAATCCAGGCACGTGGGCCCGAGGGCATTTTTGTCATTTCACTAAGTGGAGTTGGTAATTTGTATAATTTGAATTGTTAACAAGTATTTGAGCATGTTCTCATTAGTTTGTCGTTAATTGGCTAGTTTTGTATCATTGTGCGTTGGTGTAAGTCTTCGGAAGAATGTAGAAATGCCGGTTATGAGTCTTCGGAGCGAGGTGAGTCTCCTTTCTAATGTTGTGAGGGGGAATTTACCCCATAGGTGAAATAATTGATTATGTGCTCCTATATGTGGGGGCTACGTACGCACGAGGTGACGAGAGTCCGTGCATAGCTACTGTTATGCTATTTTCCAAGTACTTAGGACCCATCAGCATGTTATACTTGGATTAATTATGAACTCATTGATGACTTGAATTGTTTAAATCACCTTTGATTAGTAAACGAATTTAAAAAGAGATTAAACATCATTTCCTGAATTGTTAAACAGAGAATTGTTTTTTTTTGGATAATTATTCCCCGATAAAATTCTAATTGACTATTTGAGCATGTATATTATGTGTACCTACGTCGCATGGATGATTCGTGAGCAGGGTGATTGTGTATCTTATGTGTACCTGCGTAACATGGATTATTCGCGAGCAGGGTGATTGTGTATCGTATGTGTACCTGCGTCGCATGGATGATTCGCGAGCGGGGTAATAGATGCATCTATGGTTCGTGTCGTTCGACCCTCGGCAGTGCACCGTTTACATTTCTGTTGGATCGGGCCATCGCCTCAGTGTGATTTGCGCATGTTATTTGTCGCTTGAGAATTGTAAATATGGATCTGGCCATTCGTGGCTCGATATAAATTGATGAGATAATAAAGAATAAACCTTGGATGTCCTTTCTTAATTGTTGAAGGTGTTTACCTGTTTTCTGGCTTCGCGAATTTGAACTACTTTATAAATCCATGATTTTCCTCACATTTCTAGAATATTGTTAATTGACCTCTAGTGAGTGTCAGAGTTGGCCATCTCGTCTCTACCTCTTCGAGATTAGGCAGGATACTCACTGAGTGCACGTTGATTACGTACTCATACTACACTTCAGTGCATTTTTGTTGTACAGGCATATTTACCTCTAGCAGCTTACTGGGCGTAGCAGCATGGATGACTCTGGGAATAAGTGAGCTGCATTGTTCAAGACGACCCGCAACTAGTATAGTTGCCTTCAGCATTTTTATTATTTGTTCCATGTCCACTGTATTTCGGGGACATCTGGGTTCTGGGGATTTAATTAAGTATTCTGGTTGGCTTGCCTGACATCGATGTCCGGCGCAACCACGACCCTTAGTGGATTTTGGGTTGTGACAAGAACAAGAATCATCGAATTTCGAGTTCGTATGATGGAGTTAGAGCCTTTTTAGTGAAAATAAAAGCTGCTGCAATTTTCTGGGCAGTTTCTGCATTTTTCGCACGTGTGAACAGTAAACTCACCTTCATGAACAGTACCCCCGTGAACAATAGCCATGAACAGTACCATGGGAACGATAAAAATACGTGCACAGTAACCCGAAAACATTCTGGGCAGAATGTTAAGTTTTGAAAATGCGACTTCGTTCCCATTTTCCATTTTTGACGATTTGGAGCTCGGATAAGGCGATTTTTCGAGGGATTTTTGGAGAGAACAAAGGGGTAAGTGTTCTTAATATAATTTTGGTTAGATTACCCGAATCTATTACAAGTTTTGTCATTAAATCTGTGAATTTAGTTGGAAGATTTTGAAAACCCTCTTGGTTTAATTTGAAGATTTGAGGGTCGAGTTTTTGTCAGAATTTGATAATTTTGGTATGGTTGAACTCGTATCGGAATGGCTTGTCGGATTTTATGAGTTTTTCTGGATTCCGAGATGTGGGCCCCATGGGCGAATTTTGGGTGCAATTTTGAATTTTTAATGGAAAATGTAGAATTTCATATGGAATTAATTCCTGTAATTTTTATTAACTGAATAAAATTATTGTGGCTAGATTCGAGGAATTTGGAGATCGATTTGAGAGACAAAGGCATTGTGGAGTAGGATTTTGCTCGGATTGAGGTGAGTAATGATGTTAAATGATGTCCTGGGGGTTTGACACCCCGGATTGCACATCGTAGTGCTATATTGAGGTGACTTACACGCCAGATAGCGAGCGTGGGGTAGAACACCGTTGGGGGTTTTGACTTGGTCCATCCTGATTGATGATTTTACCGCATATTTGACTGACACGTTTTTGTTATTATCATGATTTGGGCTGATTTCCATATTTGGGCTTCGTGCCAATTATTTGAACCCTTCGGGGATTTTTATCACTATTTCCTCACTTTTTTGACTTGTATTTGAACTCAGTCATGTTGAAATTTATGGGTTTACCAACTCAGCCACTTTTATACAGATTTGAAACTTAAATGATATTTTTGGGCTGAGAACCACTGTTTTACAAATGCCCAAAAGGCTTATGATGATTTTCGGACTGAGTAAGATCGAGGGCCATATGTGAGGATATACTGAGTGATATGAGGCCGAGGGCCTGAGATACTATTTATGCCACGCGGTGGCTTGAGTGATGTGAGGAGGCTAGGCCTTGTGAGTGATGTGAGGAGGCTTTCAGGACTTATGAGTGATGTGAGAAGGCTTTCAGGCCTTATGTTATTATTGCGCTTGGGCTATAGGAGCCCCTCCGGAATCTGCACACCCCCAGTGAGCTCCGTCGAGGATATATGGATCGGGCTGCATGCCGCAGTGGTTACTATATGAGAGTGTTCTAAGAGTGAGCCCGAGGGGCTGATACTGTTCTGAGTTACTGATACTGAGCTCGAAGGGCAGATTTCTACTGATTATTTACTGAGAAATTACCTATTTACTGGTTTTGAAAGAGATTTCAATTGATACTTCACCGATTTACTAATTTTAAGCGATTTCATTGCTTCTGTACAGAATGTTGTGTGGCTTGATGTGTTTTCTTGCTTTCAGCGATTACTTATATTTATTACTCACTGGGTCGGAGTACTCACATTACTCCCTGCACCGTGCGTGCAGATTTAGGCATAGCAGGTTTCCACTCCTAAGAGCTGATCCTTCCAGTCCAGGCGGTGTTTCGGAGACTACGAGGTAGCTGTTGGCGTCCGCAGCCCCCGTGACTCCTTTATATTATTATTTCCATATTATTTGAACTAGTGTATCAGATTTCGTATTTAGTAGACTTGTGTCAGGATTTCTTAGTTGCTCATGACTTGTGACACCACGGTTAGTGCTGTGTTGGGTTGGATTTCCGCATTTTTATCTACACTTCCGCTATTTGGTACTATTAAACCATGTTGTACTATAATTGTGTTAAATAATTATTTTGAAAGGATGAATTGGGTTGATTGGCTAGCCTTGTCTTCATGAGAGGCGTCATCACGACCAGGTTTGGGATTTGGGTTGTGACACTTTTCCGTCTTTAATAGGACATTTATGCATTAAAATTTTGGTTTATCCTCCTTTAATTGAATATTTAAGCACGCTTGCCTTTATTGCATTTAGGCTCGTCCGCCTTTAATGGGAAATTTAAGCACATTTTCCTTTAATATTATATTTAGGCTTGTTCGCCTTTAACATGACATCTATGCATTAAATATTTGTGCTTATCCGTATTTAATTGAATTTTAAGAAAGTTTGCCTTTAATATGATATTTAGGCTTGTCCTCCTTCAACAGGACACATTAGCATACATTCACATGCTTTTCAATAATTTATTTCGATCTAGTTGTTAACGTCATTACTGAAATGCATCAATATCATATATCATTCGCAAAGCACGTATATAAACTGCATGTTATTTTTGAAAATCATCATTGGCATAAAGCTACATTTTATCAAATTATTTTGGCCAACTAGGCCGTATTGTATAAGCAAATGCCCAAAATATGTCCTTTTTTTAAAGGTTACTTTACAACATATTGCATTTCAATATCTACTCTACTGACGAATTCTCCTTGCAGGAAATATAGTGCAACATGGCGATCAAGCCGAGTTATCGCAAATCATATTTAAAACTCATAGTTTTCTTTGAGTGCAGGAATTTACTAATAATAAAATTCAGCATGCAAATTCCAAATTATTTGCACCGCTCCTTGAATATTTCTTCTGTAAAGGCACTGCATCAATCCCTCCGTGCCACGGATATTTGCTACTACAAAGTCATCGCACCAGGATTTTTGCATCGCACTATGAATTACCACTACAAATTGGGCACCATATCAAGCTCCTCGCACTGCATTAATCTTTGTAATTACAAATCAAGCACCATATATCAGGTCTATCCATCATCAAATAGGATATATCGCGTATATCTGTGATGATCTAAAGGGTCATCACCTATTTTCTTTCTCATTCCGAGCCTCTGAGGCCTTGAAAACCTCATTTAAGGTTGCTTCGATTTGCGTGCGCACTCTGTTCGCATAGACGAAAAGCCTAAATGTGAAATTCTACTAACAATTTGCTAAATTTTGATATTAAGATGATTAAATTTGACTTTGGTCACCATTTTGGGTAAATAGACCCGGACCTGTGATTTGATAGTTCCAGAGGGTCCGTGGAAAAATATAGGACTCGGGCGTATGCCCGGAATCAAAAATTCGAGGTCCCGAGCTCTAGAAATAATTTTTAAAAGAAATTGTTTTTCTGAAATTGTTAAGGAAATGCGAAAAGTAAATTGATTAGAAGGTGGTGGTATCGGGCCCGTATTTTGATTATTGCGCCCAGTACAGGTCTTATATGTGTTTTCAGATATTTGTATGAAATTTGGTTGAAATCGGACATCATTTGACGTGTTTCAGACTTAAATCTCTAAATTCGAAAGTTTATGAAGTTTGATGAAAAACTAGTGATTTTGAGGTTTGATTCATCGATGTTGATGTTATTTTGGCAATTTGATCGTGCGGTTAAGTTCGTAGGATGTTGTTGAGTTAGGGTATGTGATTGGTTAGGAGCCCCAAGGGCTCGGGAGTGTTTCGGAGGTGTTCCGGGAGGTTTTAGAACATAGAAAAAGTTGCAGAAAAGTCTGCAATAGGTGCCCAGTCATTTCCTTCTTCACGATCATACTCTCTCTCCTGCTTTCGCGAAGCATCAGAATTTCCTTCATCACGTTCGCGTACAATATCTCGAATTTGCGTAAGCCAAATTTAGGACACCAGTATTTTCCGCTTTGCGTTCGCATTCAATGGTTCGCGAACACGTAGCTGTGCATCTTTCTTCATCGCGTTCGCGTGGGCCTTCACGCATTCGTATAGAACAAATCCTTAGACCCCCCCCCCCCAGCCTTTATCCTTTGCATTTGTATCCTCACAATCGCAAATACGGTGCCCTGCCCAGTTACCCTTCGCGAACGTGGTCCTCTTCCCGCGAACGCGAAAGGCAAATTTCGCCCAGTTATATTTAATTCCCAAAACAGTGTAGTCGCGGACCATTCACAAAAACACCTGAGTTTCATCTTCCCCAAGGTCCTTAAGCATCCATTCTCCCTTTCATCAAGGCCATTTGAGTTAGTAAATTCCAACTTGTTTTCTTCATTTTTCATCATTAATTATTGAATTCCTAAGCTTAAATCATATAGTTTAGGGTGGAAATTGGGGGAACTGGGTAGAGTTAGGGCTTTCCAATTTTTCTTGATTTAGACCTCGTTTCTGGGTCCAATTTGAAAATAAAATATATATTCGGGCTCGTGGGGGAATGGGTGATACGAATTTGGTCCGAACCACGTTGTTTGACCAAGGGGGCCCGGGGTCGATTTTTTGGAATTTTGGGAAGAAAGCTTGGAAATCTATATTTAGGCATTGGGTTTGATTTGTTTAGCATATATTGATACTATGGAATCATTGTTGTATAGATTTAAATGATTTGGAGCCAAATTCTAGAGGAAACGCGGTTGTTGTGGATTGACTTGGCCGTGGAAGTTTGAGGTAAGTGTTCGGTCTAACCCTAGCTTGAGGGATTAGGAGTTGAGTCATAATTGCTATTTGTTTTGTGTTGGGTAAGACGTATGGGCATGGTGACATGTATCCATGCGTCGGTGTCGAGCATGACCCTGAGGCTTAATTTTGCTAATTGTGTACCCTTATTTGATCCTATGAAAGGTGCGACTGAATATTGATATTAGTTGTGCCAAGAAGAAGTTGAACAGGATTGGTTGTAGCTGACTCTCCCTTGTCGGGATGTTTGACTTGTTGTGATTGTTCCCTTGTCGGGATTGTATTATGTAATGTGTTGAGAGTATTGGGAGTGAGTGGTACGCCTACCACACATGATATATTGAAATAGGAGCCAGTGGTACGCCTACCACACATGATATATTCAAATGGGAGTGAGTGGTAGGCCTACCACACATGATATATTGAAATGGGAGCGAGTGGTACGCCTACCACACATGATATATTGAAATGGGAGCGAGTGGTACGCCTACCACACATGATATATTGAAATGGGAGTGAGTGGTACACCTACCACACATGATATATTGAAATGGGAGCGAGTGGTAAGCCTACCACACACGATATATTGAAATGGGAGTGAGTGGTACGCCTACCACGAGATATTGAGAAATGGCACCGGGTTGCATGCCTGCAACAAGATGAGTTAAATATGAAAGTTGCCTTGTCTGTTCATTATTTCTAGAGGTTAAGCTGTAGCTGTACGTACTATTATTCTTGACATTTTGTTTCTATCAGTTACCCCTGAAGCATGCTCCCCTCCCCATCTTAAATTGTTATGTTCTTGCTACTTTTTCGTTGTACTTGTATATATAACTGCACAAGTTTATCGGTAGTCTGGTTCTAGCCTCGTCACTATCCCACTGGGGTTAGGCCACGCACTTACCAGCATATGGGGTCGGTTGTGCTGGTACTACACTCTGTTCCCTCTTGCACAAATACATGTTTCAGAAAGCAGCCACAGTATCACGGGCCTTAGCATTCAAACCAGCAAGACATCGAGGTAGCCTTGCAGGCGTCCGCAGGCCCGGCATCTCCTTTATCATTACTTTCAGTCTGTTATCTCATTGTATTCGAGACAAATAGTTTTATATTTCTTTCAAACGGTTGTGTTTAGTACTCTTAGTAGTTCGTAAGTAATGTGACACCAGTTCTTGGGTAGGGGTTTTGATTGAATTTTCGTATTGCATTTGGTTTTATTAACTTAAGTCTTACGCTCATTTAAATTATTCCGCTGTAGTTATATTATCATTGCCAAATTGCTAAAAGGTGAATTTGGTTAATGAAAAAGATAGATAAGAGTTGGCTTGCCTAGCTCCTATTAGTAGGCTCCATCATGACTCCCGAGGATGGGAAATCCAGGTCGTGAAAATATCCGCCCTCAAATAGGATATATCGGGTTAATCCACCCTCAAATAGGATATATCGAGTTCATCCACCCTCAAATAGGATATATCGGGTCTATCCACCCTCAAATAGGATATATCGGGTCTATCCGCCCTCAAATAGGATATATCGGGTCAATCCGCCCTTAAATAGGATATATTGGGTCAATCCGCCCTCAAATAGGATATTAATGTTAATCCTTCCTCAAAGGGACATTTAATCTATTTGGACCCGAGTGGTCCTGCTTGCATAAATATTGCCAAAACATATCTTTTATAAATCATTGCCAAATGCATTTATTAAATTTTCAGGTGCCATTGCCGACCATGAAATATGTCACCTTAAAACTATATTTTTATACGTTTGCACAATAAATTCGCTTTTCTTATGAATCGACACCTAAATATTTTTGTCATACGATTATTTTTTAAGGCATATTTCATCTTATTTCCTAACAAATTTTCTTAGCATTGTTGAGCTCTGCAGGAAATATAAAGCAACGTGGAACTATATCTTAACAGTGAACTGGGGCAAATTTGTTGGAGAGGGATACCAAACTCTCCAACAAAGGTCAAGGATCTACTTCGAATACTGCTTGTCTCAACTCTCAAAATTCATAATCAAATTCTTATTTAAAACATCTTTCTTTCAATCATGCTACCCAGTGTCTCTATTATTCGACACTGGAGCAACATTTACCATAAGTCTTGAACTGCATATGGTCTGATTCTCGTGTAACCTGAGATATGTAGGCAATTCGAAACTGGAGTTTGGCCGCAATCATTTTTATGTCCCCTTTGTCCCATTTCAACCTTGATGGTCGGGACAATATTGGCTACTAAGTCAATATTCTTTGCCCGAAAACTCTTTTATCGTCTCCGGTCAAAGAGGGGCAGCTGTTGACATCCAATTTTGTCCCTCCTTTTTTCCGAACTATTTTTTTAAGATTCTAATATCACTAATAATGTAAGAATAGTTATTTTACCATTTTTAGCAAAAACTAGACCTAATTATTATTATTATTATTTACTCAATATCTAGTAGTATTATTATTATAATACTAATCCTTGCTTACAAATGTGTTAGTTTATGTATTTTTAGCTGCTCCGAAGCCTTAAAATTGAAAGTTAATTTAGAATATATTCATGTATGTTGGCGCAAATATGTGTAAATGATTGAAGCTACTTGGCTACTTTTCCTAGTAATCTATTTCATGCTCCAAGATGTTCCGCTAATTTTTTATTTTTCCTTTTCTTTGCATTTACACTTTGGGGCAAATGGAGTCTTAATGCAAGACTCAACGCTACCACCACCTCATGGAGTTATTGCATATCATATCCTTTTAGAATATCCCGGATATCAAGAAAACAAACGAAACACTCGGGGACGCCTATGGCGTCCTTCTTCGTTTAATCTCTGTGCCACCTTATTCTTGTCTAATGTTAAGTTATTTGCGTATTTTGGGTTTACCTCAAGACTGGAATTTTTTTCACATTTGAGAGTTGCACTTAAGTAAAACTGACCTTGTTTTGGAATCTTCTATGTTGAGGTAAAATATGGAATTATCCAAGTATACTACAACTTTTCAAAATTAGCTACCTTGAAGATTTATTATACTCAAAATATTTTATACTACAGCTTTACATGTGTTCCGTTTTATGCTACTCATAACTCATAAGTTCAAAACTTAAAGGTTCTCCTTAAAAGAAAGAACGTGACTTTAGTACTTTCTTAATAATAAAAACCTTTCAGATGATTAAGTTGTTTTGTTTCACTCACTTTCTTTAAATCAAGTTACTTTCATGACAATTTTTTTTTGTTTCTTATGGAAAAGCTTTTTTTCTAAAGTATAAAACTTAATGTCCAAATTGTTTATGTCAAGTAATTATTTTTTTTTAATCATCAACTTATAGTTTTGTTATGACTCACTTCTTTAATATAACGTTATTGTACATGTATTTTCTTATTGACAGTCGTTTTTCTTTACAAATATTTACCACTTAGTTTTAAAATTGTTTAACCTAAGTTTGGTTGGTTAACCGTAATTAACGGATCATATAGGATGCTTTAACAACCTTCCCTATAGGATTAGTTAGAGCCCTTACCTAGAATTTTTAAGGTTAAGCAGACCATAAAACATAGTTAACTTTAACCACTATTTAGCTAAAAATTGGTGTCCTAATTCACTGTTAAAATAATTAGGTGGCCCCTCTCTTTAAACCTTCAGAATTACCAATATGTTATACTCTAGTTTGACCAGTGTTAAAATGGGGTATAACAGTCAAGATATCGCGGAGGACCTTGAACTTTGAGGCTAGGGGTTTGTTGACTTTTGTTCGCAGCCGGTTGGACCCCACTATGCATGACCAGACCATTCCTCTACACCGAGCCATATTTATTGCCTCCAACATGGAGGGATACCCCATTAATGTGGGGAATGTGATGTCCCGTATCATTTCATTAGTGGGTACAGATCATGACCGGAACTACCCTTACCCTAGCACCCTCTCTATGTATTTTCGGGACTTGGAGGTGGAAAAGATGTCCTATGGTGTCAAAGCCAAGCCTATGGCTCCATTCTTTTGGTACAGTTTGAAGGGGCCAGACAACCCCAAGGACAAGAACTATAAGGCCCCTACTTCTGCCCCAACTAGCCAGTCTGACGAGCCAATTGTGGTAGAGGCCCCCATTGAGCCTGCCTCCACAGTTGCTGCTATTCCTCCCAGACCCTCCACTACTGCTGATTTGCCACCAGGTCCTTCTACCTTAGCTGGCTTGGAGATTCCATCTTCCCGGGGCCATCCTATCACTACTCACCGGCTAAGCCAGATGCTTCACAACCTGAACAACTTGATGTATACTACTTTATCCAAGTTTTCAGCCTTGACCTCCACTATTAAGGCTTATTCAGCACCACAGCCAGCACAGGTTCCACAGTCCATTGAGGATGCACTGAAGAAGTTTCCTTGACAACCAGGAGAAGATCCTCAGTACACAGGCTGATTTGGCAAAGGGAGTGGCTTCAAATGGCAAATCTCTAAAGTAGCTTGCCAAGGAGCACAAGAAGCTACGCAAAACAGGGGCCTGCAGGGAGACCATGAAGGAGTTTAGTGCGGATGTAGATAGACTGGATGCAGACCAACTGCCTTTAGATTCATTATTTGAGGACCCAACTCCAGCAGCAGTACCAGCAATAGAGCCACAGCAGGAGCAGACATAGAGGCTTCCAAGGAAGAAGAGAAAACTCCCCTGTGCAGATGAGGCCATCATCCAGTTGGCGGACCCACCGGAGGATTCCTCTAGTCAGCCACAGGATGCACCTGATATACAGCTCGTCCAGGTCCAGGCCCAAGTCCCAGCAGCTGAGCTACAAGAGACTGGGAACTAGTATGAGGTTCCCGCGCATCTAGAGGACCCGGGGACCACTTATGTTCTCATGGAGACTGACGAGGCTTAGGGAGTTCCCATAACCTTTCCTTATACTTTTTGGTGCTTAATTGTCTAGTTGGCATTGGGGACAATGCCAACTTTTATTTAAGGGGGTGCGCCCTACATTTTATCTTATTGGATGACTGTATATATAGATTGATTTGGTTTATGCTTTCTTTTGATTTTCTGTTGGCCTGTATATAACTTTACATTTAGTTACTTTTATTGTACTTTTTATCTTCCCTTTGGTTTGTATATAAAGTTACATTATTGTATATACTCATCCCCCGTTGTATATTCATTCCACTATTGTACATATTCATTCTATTTTCTATTTTTGCAATTTTTTTTTCATTTTTAGCTTCTTATATAGGCTCGTAGCTTTTTGTTTTATTTTTGGCGCTTTGAATAAGCCTTTGGTTTTCTTCATGCCACAATTTTTTCCAAAAGGTCGAGTATTATGTGAACCGGGTGGCTCTTCCCAATGATAGATGGCGTGACAACCTTCTTAAGAGTTTGAGTCTGTTTTTATTTTTGTTTTTGATAGTTTGTAGTTCAGGGTACCTTAAGCAAAGTTTCACTTGGGCCTAGCACATTTGCCTTTGATCCCATGGTCAAAGACAAAATGTTGTGTTTAGTATGGTGAAAGTCGTAACCTTGAGACTCTCGTGTTGACTGACAATCATCAAAATGGTTTTCGGACCATTGTGTGCTTGAATCGTAACTAAGGTCATTGTGGGCCCTCAACTCGATGTCTTTAGCAATGCCCTAGCGTGTATGGTGAGAAATCGAATTACGAGTCCAAGTCCCGAGCTAATGGTCTGGAACTTGCCCTGAATGTTTGTTGAGGGGAAATCTTGAGTGAAATTTGACTTGAGAAGTGATTATAGGATCTCTTTGATCCAAATGATAGTTTGAACAATTCCATAGCCTACCAATAAAATTATCCGCAGTTAACCTTTTTGAGCCTTAGACCTTTTTCTTTCAAGAACCATGTTACAAGCCTATATCCATTCTAAAATATACCCTCACTTGGCACCCGATCTTTCCTTGAGCACATGGAAAATGTATAAGTTTGGGGGGACAGACGTGGATGATAACAAAGTGGTATAAGGCACAAAAGTGAAGAAAAGGAAATGCAATGAAAAAGGAAGAAAAGCAAAAGACAAAAAGAATGCTCAATGTGAGAATGAATAAAAAGGGATTCAAGAAAAGAAAAAGAAAGAAAGGTGTGGGAAGTTGAAAAGGAGAAACGGTTTGAATTGAACAAGAAAGAGCGACAATATGTCTCTCTAACCCCTTAGAAAAAAGTGAAATGACTCAAAAAGTCAAGTGAAATGTTCCTAATGAATCAAAAGAAGTGCTTAAGGGAAGATTGAACCCACTTGAACAAAAACATGTCCTACCCTAACCTAAAAGCCTTCACAATGATACCACAGAAGCCCTATATGATCTTGAGTTGAATGAAGCTTACATTAGTGGATACTTAAATAAGGGGCAAGCATATGGTACCTAGAGACGGACTTGTGGCCTTTTCTTGAGAGAGAGATGAGTGAATTCCCATTAACCTCAATTTGTGTGTCAATATTCTAAAAGGTGAGGTTTGCTTAAGGAGAGTTGAGGATATGTGAGTTTGGGTTCCCCAATGGCCAAAGTAATTGAGAGAGTTCTTTGATGTAATGAGTGAACTCTTGATGCTCTTGGGACACACTTGATCCATGATTTTTTCAAAGGTCAAATGTTGTTAATGATGCATTCGTATTGAGGTCAATTATTAGTCCCAATTGATGCTTGTTGAGGTTACTTTAGGATAGCTGGAAATTCTTGGATTTTACCTTAAGGGATAGGTCTTATATTGTTTGCTTGAGGACAAGAAAAAACTTAAGTTTGGGGGAGTTGATAACTAGGGAGTTTGTAGTGTTTTATGCTCCTTCTTGCTTATTCTTTGGTTATAAAATTGTTACAAAATAGTCCCAAAAGGCTCCTAAGTGTGCTTGTTTGCAGGTTTGATCGACAAAGTGACGAAATATCAAAGTTCGGCTCAAAAAGAGTGAAACCTGCTTAAGTATAAAAGATAAGGCAAACTGAGGGCAAAAAGGCCTAGTGCGGCCGCATTCGACTTTGTGCGGTCCGCACTAAGTAGATTCAGAGAGATGGAAAAACCAGGCTTTTGGCAACGCGGCTGCAGTACACATTGCGCGGTCTGCGGTGAAGGATCTACGGCCACACTACCACTTTGTGGAGTCCACGAAAGGGAGATTTAGAGAGTTAAAATTGTCTATGGTTCAAGCTGCACGGTCCACAGTCATATTTGTGCGGACCGCATTAGAGATCTCTGCGGCCGCGATCCATTCTACATGGTCCGCGGAGCCCAAGTTCAGAGAGCCCAGATTTGAAGTCCACGATCCTAGTATAGCTGCAGTCCATTTTGTACCGCCTGCACTAACCCCGCAGGGGTATTTTTGTCTATTTTTTCCATCCTAGTATATATAGAACATTTTTTCATTTTTAGGTCATCTGTTAACACCAAAATGGAGGTGCGCTCGTGGTAACTTCATCTGTATCCATTTTTGACATCTTAGCTTCAAATTAATGATAAATTCTTGTATTTTAATTTAGCACTTAATTAATATGTCTTGTTCTTCATCTATTTCTTTATTTTATTCTTCAAGCATGAGTAGCTAAACCCATTAGCTAGGGTTGTGGCTCAACCCTAGTGTGGGTAATTAATGGGTGTTGCCATTTGGGGTTAGATTGACTATGGGTTTTTGCTATTTGGATTGATTTTATGTCTAATCTATGAATTTGTAGTGGCAAACACTGATTTGAGCTTTGTGGATTTGACTCTTCTTGAGAAAGCGAGTAAGTCTCCAAAATTGACCCAACAAGTAATTGGGATGGACTCTTGAGAAATAATAGTCCCAATTAACGGGTTCAACCTCGAGAGAGTAATCACCCTACTTGAACCCTAGTTGCTTGGTCTAATTTGCTTACCCATTTGGTCTCGAGAGAGTCAACTGGGCAAAATCACTCTCTCTACCAAGAGGTGTGAGAGTGGGTAAAATTGTGCAATGATTATAGCATAAGCCCTAATTATGTCAATCGAACCTTAGTAACATCTACCGGTCAATTAGCCACCTAGATGATGTTACAACCCTAGTGCCCTTCTTCCCATTAGATACAACTCTAACAATTACCTCGTAGCATAATCTAGTTTCAATTAGTAGTTTGATAATAGTAGTTTATAATTGAAAAACCCAAAAATGTATGGAAGTGACATTTGGAACAAACACGGAACTCTATTCTAGATAGATACCCATCTCCAATTTCTAGCTCTCTGAGGAATTTGATCCTGACCCTCATATCGGGTAAAAGTTATTGCGACCCTCTCTTCCTACTTTGTAGTATTGTGGAGTTGGCCGTGATCAAATATGAAACTATAAACACAAGACATTATAAAACCAATATAGAATTATAATAGACAATAACTGCATCGGTCTAAAATTTTGTGAGGAGTTACATGACACCCTACGCTGCCGGTAGAATGTAGCAACTACAAGATAAATTAGTTGTGATATGTGTTTAGTCTTAAAAATGGATAACAATTGGATTTATACGCATTTTTAAGAATATGTGGACTTATTCAATACAAATGATTAATAGCTTTAGATGAGCAGGTTAAAGATAGAATTAATGGGAAAACCAAATATAAGACCAAGTTTGGGCTTGGTTGCGATCCAAAAAATTAGCCTGCCTTGGATTCGGAACCTAACCCTTACGAAGGACTACGAACAGAACTAAGAACTTAGAATAATCTTTAGAAGCATAGAAAACAAATGTAGATTGGCTTGATATGTGTATTACAATGTCCCTAATGAACAATTAGCTTCCCCTTTATATATTAGGGGAGTTTTACCTTAGGTACAAATCCAAGAAACGTAAAAACCTTCCTTTTCCCTAGTTATTGATTTTTTGCCGATATGGGTCGAGATTCATGCCGTGATATCCAATTGCCGATACGGGTTGAGATTCACACCATGATATCTGATGGGGAACGAATATCATGGCCCTTTATTAATCATGTGCGTTCATTTGGTAATGCTCTCCGAGGTCTTGGGACTCGAACCGGACCTGGGGGACGTGGTCTTGATGTCTCTGAATCTAGGTGTTTTGCTCGAGCCTTGATACGAGGGGCTCTTGGCTATGATTATGATTCCTTACAATCATGTCCCTATTCTGTTTGCCTCATCAGAAAATTAGAGTGCTCATTAGAATCGGTTGTACCTAGTATATAGATAGTCCCCTCATTTCTCAGTGAGTAGGTTTGTCGAAACAATGGGAACTGATAGATGGTCTCCGATTCTTTCCCCTGTACGTTATGATGAAATAGCAACGTCCCATCAGTCGTGTTGTTCTGACTTCAAATACATGCCGCTCATCGACTGGTTTCCCTCGAATGTGAAGCGTTGCTTGTTTCCCTATAAAATCTTCCATCCTTTGGTCTTTTTCTACTTTTCGGACAAGTTATACCTCCGATTTTCCACCTATCATCAATCTTCTTTCAAACCTTCATACCTTCATCTTTTGATCTTCAAATCTTCATAGTGATTTCCAGGCTTCTACCTAGTCTTCCTTCAAATCTTCATACTCAGTTCTTCATCCTTCAAACTCGTTCTTCCAAACCTCCATACTTCTTCATCAGACCTTAAAATTTTACAAGATAATAATGGCTAAAACGTCTAAATCCATTACCCAACAAGTCGCCTCTTCATCTACTGGTACTTAAGTGGCCAGTCCTAATGTAGTTTCTTTCAAAATGACTTCTTCCGAGGAGGCTGTCTACGAACTGGTCCCTGAGCCTCCTTTGAAAGTGTTTATTTCCGGGGGCTGCTCAATCGCAGACAACTTTAGGGTCGATAAACCCTCATGCAAACAGGAGCGGGGTGAAGGAGCATCAAGGTACATATGCTCCATGACCGAAGATGTTCTTCCCGCGGTCCAAAAGGACTGCAATTGGGAAGGCAATGATATGGTAGTCCCCAGCCTGAGGATGCCGTTACTGCCCAAGTGGAGGGGTACTTAAGTGTTTATACTTACCTCTTCACAGTAGGCCCGGTAGACCCGATTGTTCTGGATTTTTGCAAGAGGTACGAGGTGTGCGTTGGGAAAAACCATCCATATCTATGGAGGATCGTGATCCTCCTTCGCTACTTTGTGAACAACATTGAGTCTCGTCGGTTCATGATCATCTACTTCATTTATGTAATCTCCAAATAATTTGAGGAGGAGTGATCAAGCTTACTCGCCAACCAACAAGGCCCCCTTTTCTAGTATTGATGAAGACCAAGATCGGGGCTAACAAGGACGCTTTGTTCGGGTGAAGATCGAAGAATTGATTCCCCTCGAGTTCATGCCTTTCCCTAAGAAGTGGAATGTATCTTGTAAGAGTAGTATCACCTGAAGCATCAATTTTTTCTGCAATTTCTTTTTCCTCATTCGTACTTGTGGTTATGCCACTGTCGCCCGGCTTCTGAATGTGGTCCCTCGATTAAAGGAATTGATTGAGGGCATCTGTACATAAATGTCGTACTCCGAGCGCTCATGGCGGAAACTTTTGAAGGGCCAATGGAGGCTCATTTTCATGGTAAGGTCTCTCCCTGAACAATTAACACTATGCTTCTAACTTTCTTCATACTGACTTTCCTTCCCCTTTGCTGTTGTAGGTTTTCCTAAGACCACCGGACTTAGGCCTTTGAAAGGGGACGAGGATGTGTCCTTGTCCGTTGATCCCTCTGCTATGGGACACCAGGGGTTGTCATGGGGGAAAAGGAGAAGAAGAAAAGAAAGGCCTCGAACTCCCTTAGCCCCATGGTGAACCCAAAGCAAAGAGTGACTCGTAAGCCCAAGAAAATTTCCAATTATCGAGTGCTGCATACCGATTCTCTTCTTCGGCTCAGTGATGAGCCCTAGGAAGATGACATTTTTTTGCCTATGAAACAACACTTTTCGGAGGGCAGGTGGCAGTCCAGGGGGAGATTCGTGAGGCCGACCTCCCTCAGACTCGGGAGATTGATGTAGATAAGGGGGGTGAGACCCCCCGTGACACCAAATTGACTTTGAAGGAAGCACCCGGTGCAATAGAAATTATAGGGATGCCTTCCTACACCAAGTTCATGCTCGATGAGGCCCAAGCAGGAAAGGAGAAGTCCAATGAAGGGATCCATGGTGCGGACGATCCCCTTTATTCCTTTTTTGACGGTGTGAACTCGTCCGCTTTGGAAGATTTTTCCGAGCTCAGCAACCTGGAAGTTCTGAAGAAGGACATATCCTTGTAAGCTAGCGGGCTGAGTTCAGAGCTCGAAATTGATCAATAAGTTCCCTGCATCGAGTGTGGACCTTGGTCGCAAGAGATCAATTATTCTGACCATCCCGTAAATGCTCGGGGTCCTATCTGCTCCCGTAGGGATAACTAGCTACATGTGATGCCTGGTGACCAAGGAAGATGACGAAAAAATGAATGAGGTGAACGTGCCGTGGCTTTTCAATGAGGCGCAATAGACGCTGAACCGGGTAAGGCATCATTATTTTCCTTTGAACTTAGGTTTATATATTTCTCACGTTCTTCAACTTTTTGCAAGCCTCGGTACTTCATCATGAGAGCTTTCTTTGGTGCCGGGTTGAGGTCAATCAGCTTGAGCTTGAGGTCAAGGAGCTTTCCCAAAAAAAGGGATATGTACAAGATTCACAACGAGCAACAGTGAGGGGTCATTAAGAACCTTCAAGCCGAGCTGGATGGGTCTCAGAAGGAAGTGTCGATCCTGCGGTCGGAGCATGCCAACTTGGTTGAAAAGGTAAAGTTTTTCAAAGTTACAAATGAGGAACTAGTCATAGTGGCTAACGTCAAATACTCGTAGGTACAGCAAAAAATCAACCAGATAGACCAACTCTGAAAGGAGATGGACGAGATCCAAATCATGGCCTACGGGTGGAAGAACAAGATAGATTTGCTGGCCTTAGAGAAAGAAACCACCAGGCAAAACTATCTTCACTGGAGGTCCAGCTTCAGGTAGTGAAGGAGAAAGCTGATAAACAAGCTCAGCTAAATGAAGATCTCTAAGCACAGCTGAGCTCGACCGTCGCAGAATGGGATGCCCTTGGTTAAGAGCTTGAAGCAACAAGGTCCCAGCTGGAGACAACCTCTGCCGATGGTGACGAGATGGTGTCCAGATATAAGGCTGACATCGCAGCACTCGAGGCCTGCCTTGAAGACCAATACCAAATACATGAGATGGTTGTCTCGAGGGGATACCCTACAAGAGATCCATGCCTGAAGCTTTGAACTGTTTGCTGAGATCGAGGAGGCAAAAATACTTGAGGTTGAGTAAAAGAAACTAGCCGAACCCGAAGGTGAAGAGGGTTCAGAGGGCTCCAAAGAATCCGAAGGCCCTGATGGTTCTGGTGACAAATCGGGCTACGGTGAAGATCAGACGTGAATGCCTTAAGATTTTTTTTTAGTTTTTGTGTTGTGTACATATCTTTTGTTCATTTTGAAGAATTTTTGTTGGGCTTTTGTAAAGATATTCCAAAATATATAAAATTTCTCCTTTTTGCAATTTTAACTTTTTAAGCATCTTTTCACAATTTTCGTTCTTGCAAATATTTTTGATGCCTTAGAATAGAATTAAACATAGTAATAAGCCATTTATTTATCGAAGGTATGAACTCAACCTGACCTCGATGCAATTTTTTCTCGAAACTTTTGAAAACTCGAAGTGACTGAAAGCTTTCCCAAGATGCTTAAGTGTTCTTAGACGATGCCTTTACCGAAGGTAATCTTTTAGCAGGTTTTGAATTTTTGTTCAAGGCCTTATGTTTTTATTACGGGATTAAGAATTTTCCAAACTATTTTTTAGGGCGTCCATAGTCTTTTAGGTTTAGGCACTAGTTAATAGGTTTTGTGCCACCACATTTTAATGACCCGAGTTTCCCGAGCTTATTTTTGACGACAGTCCTCGAGCGGGGGTAGCCCTTGGGCTCGGATAGGTCTAGCCCTTGGGCTTGATGGTCCTCGGGTAGGGATAGCCCTTAGGCTCGATTCTTTAAGAGACAAAAACATGTAATAGCAAGGTAGAAGCGTTCTTTCATTTTTGTGTGCAAAGTACAAGATTAAAAGCGTGTAAAATCTTGTATTATGGCTAAAGTGGCCTACACGATCCCAATTCACTTGACCATTTGGCGCTTATAGTAAATCCTAAGCACCGAGACTAGGCTATTTAAGCACACAGTTTCCTTATTTCCTTGGTAAGAAGCTTGACCCGAGGGTGATGGCCCCGAGTATTCGAGGTCGATCTTGAAAGGAATCGGATACTTTTGACGAGACCACTAACTCCGATTTAAAACCGCTCTTAGATTCTAATTTAGCATGATTTACTTGTTTCCTTGTTAAAAACCTTGCCGGAAAACCCATTTAGGACAAAACCGGTTCAAGAAAAAAAGAGTGCAACGCATGCTTTTAGACCTAATGGTCGCCTTATCCTTTGGTTGTTGTCTGCAAGTGTTAGTACGGTTCACAATATATAAAAAGGTGAATAAGATCATACATTAGCAGTAGTACCACTTTAAATGCATCACGTTCCAATTGTTCGGTAGATGTGCACCATGTCCTACTTCGAGTTTGTACCAGCCTTTATCGTTAATCCTGATGACTCAATATGGTCCTTCCTAATACTATCCTATCTTCCACTCGTTCGAGTTTTGGGTGTGTAGTGTTGATCTTCTTAACACCAAGTCCCCGATATTGAAGTGTCGGAGGTTGGCTCTTAGGTTGTAATACCTTTCTATCCGCTGTTTCTGGGCGGCCAATCGGACTAGGGCATCCTCGTGCCTTTCATCCAATAATTCTAGGCTCCTGCTCATGGCCTCCCTGTTTAATTCTTTTGTTGAATATCAGAACCTGAGGCTCCATTCTCCCACTTCAGCTGACAATAGGTCTTCTGCACTGTAGACTAATGAAAATGGAGTGGCCCCGATACTAGATTTCGAGGTTGTACGGTCTGCCCACAAGACTTCGAGCAAAATTTACTTCCATTTCCCTTTGGCACCGGTCAACCTTTTCTTTTGGTTTTGCAGTATGGTCTTGTTCTTTGTTTTCATTTGTCCGTTCCTGCTAGGGTAATAGGGTGTAGATAAGATCTTTTTGATCTTATGATCTTCGAAAAATTTATTTATCTCGCTGCCAATGAACTGCTTCCCGTTGTCATATACTATCTCGGTCGGTATCTAGAACTGATATATTATATGGTCCTAAATAATTTCAACGACTTCTTTATCCTGGACCTTCTCGAATGCTTAAGCTTCGACCCACTTAGAAAAATAATCGGTCATAAACAGTATGAATTGAGCTTTACCAGGTGCCTACGGGAGGGGATCGACAATGTACGTTCCCCACTTCATGAACGGCCAAGGTGACGAGATCGAATGTAGTAATTCTTTGGGATGATCGATCATTGGTGCACGCCTATGGCAACCGTCGCATCTTCATACAAAGTCCTTTGCATCTTTTTCCATGTTGATCCAGTAATAGCCATCCCTGATTATCTTATGAACCAAAGATTTTGCCCCCAAATGGTTTCCTCAGGCGCCTTCGTGAACTTCCCTTAAAACATATTCGATATCTCTCGACCCCAGGCATATGGTGAGCGGTCCATCAAACGTTCTTCTGAACAAAGTATCTTCAGACAGGATAAACTTGGCCGCCTTCGTTCGTAGAGCTCTCGATTCTTTAGGATTCGAGGGCAACTTCCTAGTCTTCAAGTAGTCTATATGCTTGTTTCTCCAATCCCAGGTTTTAATTTATTTTTTCATGGCCATCTTCCACTACCAATTTCATAAGTTATATGATTGTTCCTGAGCTGAATTCATCATCATCAACCGATGACCCCAAGTTAGCCAGAGCATCAGCCTCGCTATTTTGGTTTTGGGTACGTGTGGTAGGGTCCATTCCATGAATCGATGCATCGTTACATTCAATTTGTCTAAATACCTTCGCATTCATTCCTCCTTTACTTTGAAAGTCCCATTGACTTGATTTACCACAAGGAGGGAATCACACTCAGCTTCGGCCACCTCGCCCCCAGGCTTTTAACAATTCGAGACCTGCAATCATGGCCTCATACTTTACCTCATTGTTAGTCAATTTCACAGTTCTAATAGATTGCTTAACTACGTTATCCATATGCTATTTCAATACAATGAGGAGTCTAGACATCTTTGAGTTTGAGGCACCGTCCGTAAAGAGGATCCAGACTCCCGAGGGAGTCCCTGAGGTTAATAACAATTCATTTTTGACTTCGGGTATTAAGGCCGGCATAATATCTGTCAAAATTTGCGATTTGATGGCAATTAGAGGTTGATATTCGATATCGTACCTACTAATTTCTACGGCCCATTCAGCTAGCCGGCCCGAGAGCTCGGGTTTAAGCATTATGTTCCTTGGTGGGTAAGAAGTTACGATGCATATGGGATGACATTGAAAGCATGGCTTTAATTTTCTAGAGGGGCTTATCAAAGCAAGCACTAATTTTTCTAGGTGAGGATACCTCGTCTCGGTCTCTCCCAGAATTCTACTAATATAATAAATAAGAAATATCATACATCCCTCTTCCCGGACTAGGATTCCACTTACTGTTATCTCGGATCCCGCCAAGTATAGGTACAACTGTTCATCTGCCTTCAGAGTATGGAGCAACGATGGACTCGAGAGGTACCGTTTGAGTTCTTCCAATTCTTGTTGGAATTTCGGGGTCCAAGAAAATTTATTATTCTTCTTCAATAATATGAAGACATGGTGGCTCTTATCGAAAGACCTCGATATGAACCGGCCCAAGGAGACTATGCGCCTGGTTAGCCTCTGAACGACCTTGACACTGTCCATAATAGTGTTGTCTTCTATATCTTTGATTTTATCGGATTGATCTCGGTCCCTTGGTTGGACACCATGAATCCAAGGAACTTTTCAGATCTGACCTCGAATGCGCATTTCTCCGGGTTTAGCTTCATATTGTATTTCTTCAGTATGTCAAAGGTTTCCTACAAATGTTTCAAATGGCCCTTTGCTCGCATGGACTTAACTAACATGTCTTCAATATAAACTTCCATCGATTTTCGTATTTGTTCTTCAAACATCTGGTTTACTAGGCATTTATCAGTGGCAAGAGTGTTTTTTAGTCCGAACGGCATTACGTCATAATAATAGGTGCCTAATTTAGTGAAAAGGAAGTCTTTTCTTGATCGACCCGGAATAGGCATCGAGAAAGCTGAGTATCTCATGACTAGTTGTCGCATCGATCATGTGATCGATGTAAGGAAAAGAGTCCTTGGGGAATTCCTTGTTCAAGTATTTGTAATCTACACACTATTAGTTTATTTCCCTTTTTAGGCACTACTAATACGTTAGCCAACCAATTCGGGTACTTAACTTCCCGAATAAAACATATTTTAAGGAGTTTGAATACCTCGTATTTGATGAATATGTGCTTGACTTTGGACTGAGGCCTCCTATTTTGTTTAACTAGGTGGAACTTTGGATCCAAGCTCAACTTAAGATTATTTCTGGCGGGATCCATGTTATATCAAGAAGTGACCAAGCGAAGCAATCTATGTTAGCTATACGAAATTTAATTAGTTCTTTCTTGAACTCAGGAGTTAACCTTGCGCCTAGGTATACCTTCTGATCTGGCAAGTGTTCGATTAATATAACTTGCTCCAACTCCTCGACCATTGATTTGGTGGCATCGGAATCGTCAGGGGTGATGAACGACCTAGGAACTCTATAATCATCATCCTCGCCTGCTTCTTGCTTCTCCAGTTTGGTCAGGGCTTGTGTCGGTGATTGCTATTTAGCTTCTTCCTTCCTAGCCGGCTTTGTATTCTTCGATGTCGAGAGTGCAACACCGAGATCACCTCATCGACCGCGAACATTTCTTTTAGGGCGGCCTACTCTCCATAAACCGTCTTGATCCTTCGAGGTGTGGGGAACTTTAGTGCCCGGTGTAACGTCGAGGGTATCGCCCTCATGTTATGAGTCCATGGTCTTCCAAATAGAGCATTATATCTCATATCCCATTCAATCACATAGAATGTTGTTTCCTGAATGGTCCCAGTGGTGTTCAGTGGCAGGGTTATCTCTCCTTTAGTAGTTTCATATGCCATGTTGAATCCGTTTAAAACCCGGACTGCAGGCACTATTTAGTCTCCTAGAGACAACTGCTCTACCACCCTCGATCTGATGATATTGGTTGATCTATCTTGATCAATTAACACACGCTTAACCCAATATTTATTTATGAGTACAAATATTAGCAGTGCATCTTTACGCGGCTGTACGATTCCTTCAGCATCCTTATCATTGAAAGAGATGGTTCCCCCTGGTATATAATCTCGGGTTCATTTTCCCCTTGTAACAGACACCTTATTGTGTTTTAGCATTGGTATCTAGGGGACGTTTACTCCATCTATTATCATATTAATGATGTGTTGAGCTTCCTCTTATACAGTCTGTTTGTTGGAGTCCCTATTCCTGAAGTAGTTTTTGGCTCGATCACTTAGAAATTCCCGGAGATGCATGTTATTGAATAACCAGGCCACTTCTTCTCTTAGTTGTCGGCAGTCCTTGGTCCCGTGTCCACGAGTGCCGTGATATTTACACATTAGGTTAGGGTCTCTTCGGGTAGGGTCGGACTGCAGTGGATGAGGCCACTTGGTATCTTTTATGCGCCCGATGGCTGACAGGATGCTGGTGGCATCGACATTGAAGTTATATTCCGATAATCTCGGTACCTCTCTGGAACCAAGTGGCCTATCGAAACCGTTTTGCTCATAATTTCCCAGCTATTTTGTCCTTGATCATTCCTTTTTTAATTTCTCATAGGTTTACGCCCAGATCTGCTACCCCTTCGATCTCTGATATACGGTTGATACCCGTCTCTGTTCGGTATTGGTGCATGATCGACGAATCTCTTAGGCATTTCGTTCGTTCTGATGGGATAAATGGACCCGGAGGAGACCCCAAGCTGATCATCCTCGAATCTGATTTTCAATTGATACCTGTTATGCACGTTAGCCCACGTTACCATCGGGTATTTTTGTCATGACCCAAACCGAAGTACCGTGATGGGCACCCGATTCCTTATTCAACTGAATACCAATGTAATGTATCTTTCGAATCGTACTGTCATTGGTAAATGGGTTAAAAAGGACCTTCATGGGCTAACCAGAATAAACATGGGGGAATACCCAACATAGAACGATCCAACGTGATATAGAAACTCATACATGTGACATACTGGCCTATAAGACCTATGTGATCCATTATATACTTAAAATATAGGCCGACAAGGCCATACAAGTATTCGTATCCATGACATCTATCTACAAGCCTCTAAGAGTATATAATCATCAATTAAAGTCGAGACAGGGCCCCGCCATACCAAACAATACACGTCTAAATCATACTGATCAAACAAGTAACTTCGGAGCAAATGTAACGCACCAACATCTTCCGCGTAGCTCATATCCTACTTGGAGTACTCTCAACCTGTCTATTGGGACCTGTGGGCAAGAAATGCAGCGTACCTAGGAAAAAGGGACGTTATTACAAATAATGTACCGAGTATGTAAGGAATGAAAATCAGTAAACAATAGACATGAGAGTAACATGAAGTAAAAAGACTCAACATGTAAGTTTGAATAGCTCTGTGAATCATTTAATATTATAATGTCATGCATATGCATATAAATGTCATGTCGTGCATAGGTAAATATTTTCATAACATCTTTATGCCTTTGAGGGCATCCTATCATATCATCTCGGCCACTGTGGGCAAAATCATCAACCTATACCAGTTGATCAGGTGGTGGTGCGTATATAATACCATAACCTTTTCCTATATCCCATATACGTATAAGATACATATATACACGTATATAACTCCATCTGGTCATGGGTCAAGGTACATGTATAAATGAATGTAATGCATGAGAAGTACATCAATAAAATCTCTCGGAAGGTCATAAGACCATTATGCCCTTGAGTAATATCATGAAATAAATTTTATCAACTCACGTATTTTCTGAGACCCATGAACAAATGATAGAATAATATGACACATGGAAAATCAAGAACATAAGCATCTCTAGTTATTTCTATGAACAAAGCCATTCATGGAAAATGTGCATTTGCTCATTTCGTTTGTATCGTATAGATCATGCCAAAATAAAGAAGGGATAACCTTAATACACCTGAACCATTTCTCTTGACAATCCCTCTAACACATATATTTTGCAAAAATACATAAAGGCGGATCAAAGTTGGAAAAAATCCGTATAATATTTTTAAGAAACGATTGTACTGTTGCCTCTTAGAATTGCAAATTCTGTTGCTATTACGCAATATAACTTCGTATAAAATTTTATCGAAGCAAAATCACTTTGCCAAATCTATCTCAGTTTGTGAATTTGAGCCTAATATCCATCCGTATTGTTGTTATAATTTCACAAAGTAATAGCCTTTTCACTTTGTGAAATTTAGCGAAGCCTTCTTAAAGAATCTTTCAACCCAAAAATGACATAATGTGCACATTGATTGTGCCACCACCTCCTTAAGTATAAGGATAGTTGGGAATTTGCTGCCATGTTTCCATACACCCACGTGGATATTGTCCTTCTAACAATTATCCAAATTTTATTTAAATAATTATCCTCAAAATTCAATTTACAAGTTAATCTCCCACTAAAATATTCATAATTACCCATTATCCATATAATTAAGAATTATCTCAAATTACTTAAAATATTACTCATTTTAACACACTTTATACACCTTAATATCACTGTCTTGTGGTACCTTGTATAGCACCACTCCATAAATATCAAGTATTATAACTTGGACTGTATATTATCTCAAAATGTCATACTTCGATGAAACTCATTTTTTCCGATTATCTCACCCTTTCATCTTCAAGAATTTACTTATCACTTATTTGAAATAGAACAATGCTTATAGTCTCAAAATAATCTCATTCCCGTACTTAACTTCGATTAACTTATGATGAAACTTTAACGTACAAAAATGTGGGATGTAACATCTCATTTCCGTGCTTCCATCAATTTACTTATGGTCGTATTTTCACGTACAAAAACATAGGGTGTAACATCATTCCCCCATTTGGAACATTCGTCCTCGAATGTTGACTGATGGACTTATCATTTTCATAACGTATGTCTTCCTAATACTTTAGTACTCTCCTTGCCATCTAAGCAACCGTTATGTGAATAAATCCAATGGCCAAGGCATTCCCCCCTGTGAGCACATGATTTTTGCCCCAAGCAAATTAATCCTAAAATCCAAACAAAATAATTTTTTATTATTTTTACAATTTTTGTTGAAATTTATTGCATTTTTGTGTTAATTAGTTGCCTAATAATTCATACTAAAAAATACAAAAAATATGCATATGCATTAGGATTTTTGATTTTACAATTTTGGTATTAATTTATTTTGAAAATAAATTAAAGAAAAATCAAAAAAATAATATTTTTAGTGTTTTAATTGAAAATTACTATAAAATAGATATTAAATAAATTTTAGAATTTAATTAGTTTAACAATTTGATAAAATCAAAAAAAAATATAAAATTGGAAAAGAAAAATAAAAAATAAAAATACAATATATAAAAATGTGTGAAGGAAATAAAAGGACTTTGGGCCAATTACACCCAAAACCCAAAATAAATAAATACCCCAAGCCCAAAAAAGAGTCCAAACCGGTCAAGCCCCAGTCACAATCCAAACGACCCCGTTTAAGTAAATATAATCCTAGCAGTTGAAATGAATTGATCTAACGGTTGAAGCCTGATCTCCTCAAGAAAATGAAACGACGTTGTATGGTATTGTTTAATCTCAGCTGTTCACTTGTTGATCCAACGGTTATAGGGCCATCTCTCAATAAAAGTAAACGACGGCGTATTAGGGGTTGGAGAATCTGAGCCGTTGATACATTTTAATCCAACAGTAGGGGTCACTTGTTATGTTTTAATATGTATATCGTATACAAAAAAAAAATATCAGAAAAATTTTAGTCTTCTTCTTCCTTTCTCCTCAGCCGCCTCAAAACCCTCACAGACCCCGCCTGAACCCTACCGGCGGGAGACGATACTTCCACCAACCAGCCCCAAAAACACATCCCAGGACCACCTTGAGCTCCTGAGTCTGCCCATCTATCTCGTTTTCTTCGAAACCCCCTCCTTCTGTTCGAATATACAAAAATGTGTTGCCGGAACCCTACCGCCGGCGAACACAACTTATGCCAATAATCACCAAATTAACACCCGTTGTTCCTCTTTTCATCCCCTTTCCATTTTTCCAAGTGATTTCCATCGAATCTTACCCGAAAGCTTCGAATATCAAATTGAAGTTTTCCGGCCAAGAGTCGAAGTATGCCAAAAAAACCCCAAATTCACACCATAGACTCCTTTTCCCATCCTTTATCCTAATCTATCAACCTTTTCCTTTGAATCTTCCTCAAACTCGTCAAAATTCAAAATTTGAGTTTTCTGCTCAAGAATTCAAGCTCAAATCTTTATGATTTTTGACCACAACATCCTTAACCATGTGTTTTCTTATGAAAATACATGGTTGGGGATGTTACTGGTAAAGAATCTCGAAAGAATTTTTTTTTTAAAAAAAATGGCTGGCTAGAGTTTTCATTACATCAGTGAGTTTCCACTTCTGGTTTTATTATATTTGTTCAAGTTTTGTTTGAGGGTCTGTATAGCGATTTTTCTTTCTTAGTCCAGTTCCAGTGTTAATTGATTTTGTTGCTGATTTTCATATGTTAGTGAAATCGGATTTTTTTTATATTTTTAGTACTCTTAGGGTTATGTTTAATCCATGGCCAGTGTGTTTGCTTGAAGTTTAATGTAGGTTTTAAATAAGTATAGTATGATTTGATTGATCAGAAGACTATTAGAGTATTATTGCTTATCTAGGGTATTTTTGCTTTGTTTAAGTTCAATATAGATTTTGATTTTGATCTTAAGACTTGTTTGGTTATAGCTGTTTAAATTTCGATTAATAATTAGTGGATTAATTCTGATAATTAGGGTTATAATAGTCTGGTAGTTTTAAAATTCAGGGTTAAAGGGGTAAAAGAGCAGTAGTGTAGCTGGTAAAATCAAATGAATTGCAGGGGTAATTTGGGTACATAGAAGGGGTTAAGGGTAATAAACCTTAGGAAGTGGGGGTATTCTGGGTAGAGGGAAATGTCAATAAGGTAATTTTCTAAGAGAGGTAGGCATATGTAGGATAATACACTTAGATAGAATGTTCTAGATTGGGTAATTAATGTGATTTTTCACAAATAAGGGTATACAATCGAGTAACTAATAAAAAATAAGGATAAACCTGAAATAAAAGAGAGACCATAGTGTAATTAACAAAGTTTAAACTTTCCTCCAAAATTAAAACTATAAATAGGCATCAATGAGCATTTTTTGTTAAGTTTTTTGCAATCTGAAATTTCTTTCAAGTAACTTCTACTATTCTGCTATTCTAGATTTAAACTTCCGAAATTTATAAACTCCAAAAATATCAAAACAGTAGAAAAAGTTCAAAATTTCACTATTTCATTAGTTTTTAAGTCAATTTGAAGGCTGTTTTGGATGATTCTATTTGGTTCTGGTGATCAAATGTTGTTGAAGTTGCATTGAGATAGTCGAGTATTTGGTTTTTTGTTAATTTCTATCATTTGCTGGGTTAAAATCTGGTGGTGTTGAGGCTGTGATTGAAATTTGCTGCATTAATTCTGTTGCTGTTGCTGATTTTTAGAGATCTAATTCTCTTTTTCTCACATTTTCTGATCAGGTACACGACTATCCTCCTTGATGTAATTTAGAGTTTGATCAATGAAATCAGATGTCCTTTTGCTGTTCTAAATTTCTATTATTAATGTCTGTGTTGTAATTCAAATAGATTTACGAATGTATGTAGTGTTTAACTATAATCATGTGTATTAATTAAGATTAGTTGAATTTGTATTGGACTATAACTATCGGACTGTTTTACTTCTATATTTAGATTAGATATGATATTTAATTTGTAATAATACTCTAGTAGAACCTTAGAATCTAGTGAGTTAGTAAATAATTGTTAGATTTAAAATAGTTTCGAACAATTAATTTATAATGAAAATCTGAAAATATTTTATTGATTTCAATTTACTTTGATAGCTTAGTTTAATTTTGATTGTAGAAATTAATAAGTAAAATAATAATTTCGTATGTTTTCAGTGGTAATAACATTCTCTATAATTCAATATTGGCCTGTTTTGGTTTTAAAATCACGTCTATTGTTTGGTTCTCATTTTATTGATATCCAGGACTCGTAGATAAATGAACTGATAAATAAATCTGAATATGAAATAAAGAAAATTTGAAAGGTTCTGTTAATTTTTAAAATATTATTGAACACATTTAGGAATATGTTTGAAATCAATTCATCATGTTTCGTCTCCTGTTTGAGTTAAGTGTCAGATCAATGTAAAGCCCAGTGGCCTGATGAGATTTTGGCCTTCAGTTCACTCAACACAAGCCCATGTCAATAGTCAGTTTAATTTGTGAAGGCCTGGACCTGTCTAAGACCTATTATCGATAGACTTTTAACAACATATGTATACAGGGCCTGTTAAAGAAAATCTAAAAATTGGAGATTGTTTATACATAATAAATGAATGTTCATATAACAAATTAATTAGGACTTTTGCTTTGATTTAAGGACAAAAATAAATAGGGAATATAGTTTACTTAGGATTGGCCTTTAATAATATAAATGAGATGAGCCTCGCCAAGAGCAAAAAAAAAAAATTGCGGGGCCCTTAATAAATGATCAATTCAAAAATACTTAGAATTAGGAGGATCTTTTAGCAAATTTCACGGTCTTTCCCAAAGTTAATAAACACGTAGTCGCTTTAGGCGCGTATGTGAATAATATTACCTTCCCAAAAAACGGGTGCACAATTATGTAACCCAAATCCAAATCTCAACGAAGTCGAAATGTGTTAAAAGCCATGGGCGTACTGGTATGGCGTGGTTCGAGATACATTTTCACGACGTTGTAATTCTTGTAAAAATAAATAATACATAGAATAAAAGCGGGTTATTTATAAAAGGCACATAAGAATAAAACATGTTTTGAAATCAGATAAAATCAAATACAACAGTTGAGCGACCGTGCTAGAACCACGGAATCCGGGAATACCTAACACCTTCTCCCGGGTTAACAGAATTCCTTATCCGGATTTCTGGTTCGCGGACTGTTAACAGAGTCATATTTTCCTCGGTTCGGGATTCAACCGGTGACTTGGAAAACGATTAATATCCCAAGTGGAGACTCTGAATAAATAATAATAATCCCGTTCCGAGTGTCCTTTAATTGGAAAAATTCCTTTTATGCCCTTCGCGGGGTGTATTAAAAAATAGTGTAAAAAGGAGGTGTGACAGCTCTGGCGACTCTGCTGGGGAAAAGAAATCCAAAACTTCGGTTCAGGGTTTAAGAATTCGAGCTCGGAATAATTGTCATATTTGTTTATATCTGATTTCTCTACATGTTCATGATTAATGTGCTAAATATTTACCGCTTTGATATTATTTGAATTGTTTAAAAACTGTGCCGAAAACCCTTCTCTTCTCACCTCCGGGGATGTGCTTACTGGTTGAGACTCCCTATTCTGTTAGTGTCAATACCCTGAAATAAGAAAGAGGCCGGACAAGTTACTAAGCCGGATGGCCTTTTGGTTCCCGGTACGTAGCCCCCTCCTCGACTCGAGTTGTCCGCTCGGGTACACAGTCTAGAACATATAACCAGGTTTTGAACTTAGAATAGGGACGTTTATTTGCATCACGTATGACTTAGGGGACTCAACACAGGGGTTGGGTCCGTCTAGGACAGGTAACCAAATATGAAAAGACCACCATGCATTTTACGTGTTGCATTTATTTGTCTCGGGCCATCATGTTGACCGGTTAAAAAAAAGAGAAAAAGAAAATTTATGAAATTGAGCAAAAGAGAAAAAAGAGAAAATAATAGTAATTGTTTAGAAAAATCGATATCCAAATACTGTTGAAACTCTGCCAAAATTTTGGTAAAAAAAAAGGGTTGAAAATAGAAAGATTTTTTATTTTAATAATTCGTTTTAACTAAAGAAAAAAAGAAAATATAAAAATAAAAAGTGTTTTTAGGGTTATTGCAAATTAAAAAAAAAATTATTTTGTTTTCAAAAAAAAATTAAAATATATAGTTTGTTTTGTCAATAAATTGGAAATGAAAATTTTGCTTTAAAATATTTTGGTTATTTGATTTTGCTAAAAATTAGAAAAAAAGAAGGGGGTTTGTTTTAAAATAATCGGCCCGAACTACGCTGGTTTGATTCTCACCACGTGTGAGATACGTAGGCAACCCTTGATGGGTCCAACCACACCTTTTTGCAAAAATAGCCAGAAAATGTCAAAATTTTTTACTTCTGTTGTCATAAATAAATTAAGAAATGTCGTTTTGTCAAAATAGCCGAACGTTCCAAAAGGGCGCCGGAAGGCTATTTTTGAAAATGGCCACTTTTGAATCATTTCTTAATAGTTAGCGAACACAGCCTTAAAATCTTCCCTTGGAAGTGCTGAAAAGCCGTATTGACAAAGTAGTTTTTTTTTACTGGAAAAAATTAGAATTGAAAAATAAAATATATAGTGCTTTTCTTTTAGGTCATAAATAAATGATTAAATCATATTAATAAATGTGCAGGATGAGCACGGCTCAGAATGAATCATTCTTGCATAATATCCCTTTGGAGTTACGTCTGTGGTGGAACGATTTGGGCAAAGAAGGACAAGATGAAGTGAAGAAATATTTGAAAGNAAAGATATGTAGCAAAGGAAATCGCAAGAAGTGGGAAGAGCATCGATGTTTCGCCTTTATGGTGGTTTTTCTGGGACTTTTGGTATTTTCGAGAAAGGACAGGAACATTGATATAAAGATAGCTGGGGTTGTCAACACGTTAATTTCCCAAGCTAAAAGTACTCTTACACCTATGATATTGGCTGATATTTTCCGTGCTCTTACGGCTTGCAAGGCTGGGGAAACTTTCTTTGCGGGGTGCAATTTATTGTGACAAATGTGGATGATTGAGCATCTGTGTCATCGTCCACAATTATTGAGCTACGGGTCTCCAGAAAAAACGTGCATAGAACAGTTTCACATAAGGATTAAAGGGGTCAAATTGCCAGAAGGATTCACGGGTTGGACAACATATTTTCGGTCCCTCACTGCTAGTCAAATCGAGTGGACATTTGGATGGTTACCCGTTGATGAAATCATATATATGCCGGCAGCTCGGCCACATTTCCTTTTGATGGGGCTTAAAAACATTCAGCCTTACGCCCCTTATCGTGTGTTGAGACAACTTGGGAGATGCCAAATAGTACTCAAGGATGATGATCTTAGTTTGCAACTGATCGAGATTGGCCCCGATGGCCAGTTTCCCAAAGCATTGGTCAGCCAGATCTGGAGCGAATGTCAATATTTGGCGGCAAATACTTGTGTCCATGATCAAGCTAAAGGAAAGGTATCACCTGAATATCAGGCATGGTATAGAAGGGATGTTGCATTCGGAAGGCCGGCCAAAAGGCCTCACCTCCAGGAGTTTGCTGAGTCATCACAAGAGCAGTAGGCTTGGTTAGCCAAAGAAAATGAGTATAGGGCAAAGATNACAGAAAAAGAACTAGCTGGGGTTCGAAGGCAGTTGGCTAAAAATGCAGAGGAACGAGCCCGTATGATCCAACAGTTAAAAGAAGAGCATGATAATGAGGTCGCCAGATTGAGGAAAAAGGTCATTACTACAGAGGTCAAAATGAGCAAACAAGCAAAAGAGTTCAGTGTTGAAAGGGAGCATTGCTATACAGTTGTAGCACAATTAGAGATGGATCTGCAACAACTTCAGGAGAAAAATCAGGAAACTTTGGAGGCTAGGATTGAACAGATTGGGCGGTTGCTTCAGGAAAAAGGGATAATTAGAGAAAGAATCCTCGATATTGCTTATTACATCACCCGAAAGTGGCAAATATGTGAGAACATGACCCAAACTACATTTTTTGCCTCAGTGATGATATTCGTGAAACAGATAATGGCCGACCTAGACAGACTCCAAGGAGAACTTGCATATAGGCACGCGGCGAGACCGAACGATGTCCCGCGGGCACCAGGAGCTTTAATGTATTCTTGAGTCTGTACTTCATTGTGTCAGTCACTTTAGTCTGTATTTTCATTTTAATCAGTTTGCATTTCATTTCAAATAGTTGTTAAAGAGGTTCGTAGTTTGGTTTGTCATTTAGAGTTTGTCATTGTAATAGATATGTTGGCCAATAATAAATTTGAAAATTCCCAAAAAAGTGTATTTGTATTTTTGATTTCATCTGAACACATTTGCGATAGGCAATTTTGTAGGACCGACAATAACCATATGAAAATGTGAAATATAAATACGAGTCAAAAGAATATTGAAAAAAAAAATTAAAGAGAAAAATGAAAATAAGAAAAAAGGAAGAAAAGAAAAAAAAGGGAAAAGCCATAACAAACAAAATTGGTAAAGAAAAGGAAAAGGCAAGAATAAAGGAAAAGCCATAATTGAGAAAGCCGGGATGACACATGTGGCCGAGCAAATTGTTGAAGTGCATCTATGCTCCCAATGTGCGATTATTGATGCCCTAACCACTAATAAACGTGTTGTTGTTGATGAGTACAGACAGGTGGTTTTAGTTAGCTGGCATTCTGGCAACTCATCCGTACAATACCCGTTCCAAAGATATGTCGAAAATGATTAGCCAAGAGATCGAAGCTACAATTGTTGACCCGGCTAGGGATGAAGAAA
>MU672064.1:16149-102707 GCA_026770625.1 Nicotiana glauca
AAATCAAATGCAATTGCATTGACGAATCAGCCCTCAATCTGAATTGTAATAATACTGAGAAAACAAACAACGATACCCGGTCAAGAGATTAACTAGTCCTAAATTGGGAAAACAAATTTTTTTTAACTAATCCTAAATTGACGAGTCATTTGTTTAAAGGAAAGAAAAAGAAGGGCCCGAAAACCTTACCTATAGTATCCGGAGCAGAGTTTGGAAAATTTGACTTGGGCCTCGGAAGATTGCTCGTCTTTATTAGAGAACAAACGAATCATCGCTTTGCGACTTGAAACCAATATCGCACTCAGGGACTCGGCAAACTTAAACTCTTGGAGGTTCTGCCTTCTTTCTTGGATTCAGAACAGGTTCTAGTCGATTTGAGGGGGGGTTTGTTGATAGACTAGGGATCAGGGGGGAGAAGTAGATGTTGTATTGTGTATTTTAATGGAGGTTTGAGGTCAGCGCCTCCGTGCACGGCGGTGGCGGCGCTAGGGTTTTGACATTTTGAGGTGTTTGGGTGATCTTTGAAGAAAACTGGTGGTGGGTTTGAAACGAGGAGATGAAAGAGAAGAGATGGCGTGAGTTTGGGCGCCATTGGACGCCGGCCGCCGCCGTGGGGCGAATTCCAGCGGTGGCGGCGTTACAGGCGATGCGGGATACAGGGGTACGAGGAAGGGAAAGGTACTGTCTTTAGGGTTATATTTTGAGACAATGTTATTTAATCACGAAAAAATGCTAGCCGTTGGATTTAGAAGGAAAGAATGGCTCAGACTCCACACGCCTTAAACGGCGACGTTTTGAGGTTCAGACTCCACATGCCTTAAACGGCGACGTTTTGAGGTTTAGGGGCATTGGACTGGGTAATTAATTGGGCCTGGGCAGAAATTGATATGGGTAATTTGATTTGGGCTAGGTTTATTTTGGCCCGAATTATTTTCTTTCTTCTTTGGCTTTTCTAGTTATTTCTTTTGCCTTTTGTATTCGTTTTATTTTGATTTTGTTTTCATTTTGTACTTTTTGTATTTTGTATTTTTTTGTATTTTTCTGATTTTGTAAAAACTAAAACAAAACCTAATTAACTTCTAATATTATCAGAAAAATGCAACAATTATCAATTAAAATGGCCTAAGACTATTATTTTGTAATTTTTTTTTAAATTATTCTAAAATGAATTAATACCTACTTAATACTAAAATGTAAAATTAAATTCCTAAATGCAAATGCATATTTTTGTATTTTTTATATGACTTAACATGCACAAATAACAGGCAAACAATTAACATAAAATTCACAAAAATTGTAAAAATAAAGAGCAAATCATTTTTGTTTGAATTTTATGGGAATAACTCATATATAGGGCAAAAATCACGTGCTCACAATGTATTGCTTGTATTGCTTGCCTTGGGATTTATAGATATTGATATTTGCTCTCCTGACTTGATATAAATGTATAAATGATGAAAATGAATTTGGAAATCTCCTATTAATGAAAGAATTGCTTACCGGCTTCATGCTATTGAGTTACAGTCATCTTCAAGAAAATCCACGATTTACTATATTATTGGTATATTAGTATTGTATCTCTAGTAAGTGTCGAATTCGACCTCTCGTCTCTACTTCTTCAAGATTAGACGAGATACTTACTGGGTACACATTGTTTTCGTATTCATACTACACTTGCTGTGCATTTTTGTTGCACAGGTTCATGTGTGGCTAGTGGCTTAGTGGCATAGAGGAATGAATGATACATGGACTTAGGTGAGCTGCATTTATCGAGATGACCTGCAGCCAGCAGAGTCTCTTTCAGAGTATTGTACTGTATTTTCATCTCTGTCCACTTTGTATTCCGAACAGTTACTATATTTTATTTCATTCCCTAGTAAATTCTCATACACTTGTGACACCGGGTTCTGGGATGATTATGGGGTATCATGTATTAACTTCTTAACATTTATATTTAATTTGAAGTGATTACCTTTTTCTATTAAAATTGAAGGAAACACATAGTTTTTTAAATTATTAAAACGAGAATTTAATTGAGTATTTTGGTTGGCTTTCCTGACAGCGGTGTCCGGCACCATCACGACCTTTAGTAGATTTTGGATCGTGATAACATGGTATCAGAGCACTAGGTTCCCTTAGGTCTCACGAGTCATGATCAAGTCTAGTAGAGTCTCGCGGATCGGTATAGAGACATCTGTACTTATCTTCGAGTGGCTAAAGGGTTATTAGGAGCACTTCCTTTCTTGATTTCCTCATCGTGCGATTTGATTTCCTTTGAGGCTTATGCTATTGTTTCCTTCCCAGTCGATCTTATGCGATGCAAAGCGCTTATTATAAATCAGGAATTGAGAAATTTTAAAGGTACTACAGAGGTAGTGCGGGATGCTTCTCCCTGCATAGTTGATTTGACTATTGTCGTCGCCTTGTGGGAGGATATTATGTTGTTTCAGCTTAGTAGCCATACTTTTGAGAGCTCTGAGGATAGGTACAACTTGCCATGATGCTTAAGAATGATTGTCGTGCAGTGTTAATGTGATGGTAGGATGTTAGCCTATGTGTTTGGGCAGCGGATGACTTGAAGGGAGGGTTACTCAGTGCATGATTCAGAGAGTCGGTATTTCATGACCGGCGGAGGAAAAGCAGTTGGCCTATGAATGTCCAAATTTGGATTGATGGAGTAACGAGACTGGTGTACTCAAGTGTGGTGGAATTTTTATCTGCGACGCGGTGTCGTCGTCCTCAATGGAATGTGTTAAGTTTGCTAGTGTTATGATCTTCCACGATTCGCCTTTAGGGCAGGATATTGTGAAATAATATTGGAGAAGCGACTATCAGAGATCGCGGTGTGCGGTGGTCCATGGCTGAACCGCTGTTTCTAGTGTTGATGGCTTGAGTAAGATTGCCTTCGAGGTGAATTGGAGTTAGTAACGATATGTTGGTCCCAGTGTTACAAAGATAGAGATTGAATTAAGGCAACAACCGACAGCAAAGGATGTAGAAGGATATGTAGGAAATGTCAGTCGGTGGTTAAATTTCCAGAAGGGCCAGGTGTAAGAAGTGAAGGTCGAGTAGTTTCTTAAGGAAGTGAGTCTGCCTAAAGTGGGAGAGTGGCAGAGTAGTATGTGGATTCAGTGTCTAGGTCTACGGACTTAATTTGAAATATAGGCTATTATACGGCGGGAGATTTGATATGACGGAAATGAGCTGCTTAATATGAAAGAGGATTCAACATAACTTTAAATTGGAGGATATTGTCACACATTTAGTTGATGTCCATGAGGGGTGAATGGACGTGTGCAGTTGGTGAATGAGCACGGGCTCAGGTGGGTTATCTCCTGTGAGCAGATCAGCAGTTGCGTGGTTGGTGAAGCTTCTGCGAAGAATCCTACTGGCTATCTGGTAAAGAGGTCGGGCATGTGAATATGGTTAATGATTTAGAGTATTCATAAATGGTTTTACAGAAAGAATTCAAGGAACTCGACGAGTTGGTTGTGCTAGATCATGTCAACAATGAAGAAAGAATATTGTTTGATTCTAGAGTTGCGTAATGGTGGCTTTAAGCTAAGTGGAGACTGCCCGATTGTACGATTATCTTCTTGTGAGGTTTCGGGTTATCGGAAGTATTGGTAAGTTGTTTCGGCTAAGGAAAGAGAACATCAGTAGTGATTTGAGCAAAGAGATTGAAGAATCTGCTCTATAATTGGCATCATCGATTCTTGTTCGAGCTTTGGGAAGACTCAGGAATTATGCTTCGCGTAGAAGTGAGTTACAAGGAAGGTGATTCGATCGGGTGCTTCTTTGAGAGGGTGTCCATGGGCTAGTGGAGCCTTGCAGTTGATTATATTCAGGACCAAGTCAGAGTGGGTGGCTCTCAACAACGGTACTAGTGGATTCAAAAGTTAAAGTGTGGTGTCTAATGATTTTGAGCTATAAGTATGGTTAAGAATCGAACTTTTGTAGAAGATTATTATAAAAGGCTTAGGGTATTCTAGGATATTTTTGTCTTGTAGTGTAGCATTGGGAGGAAAATGAGAAAAAGGCTTCGGATTCGTAGTGGAATTATTAGAATGAGTGTATCAGTTGAGGATGTGAATGTGCGTGCAAGGAGGGTATGAAACGGTTCATGGGCTTGGAGACAATGTTGTCTCGAGGAATGGAGTCATTCAAGATGAGTGCTGATTTAGGATTGGTGATGTAAGGAATACAGATATTATTATATCTAAGGCAAGTTAAGGATGAAATAGAAGAAATTGGATTGGTTGGCCATGGTTGAATTGGCATAATGGTGGCGGTGATCAGTTCCTTCAGCTTGATCAAGTTATGTAGGTGATTTGTGACGATATGTGTTAGGCTTGTCGGCCACCGTAATTTATTTTATTCGGAAGTATTGTAATATTATAGCCTGCTCCATGTAGCTGGATCCCGAAAAGAAGGCCACTACTTGAAAGGTTACGACTTGGTGTTGACAGGGATGTCACGAGCATGAAAGGGATATAAATGTTTAGAATAAGATGGCATTGTCTTCAGCGTCATCTGAGATTGGTGTTTCATGAAAGAGGCTTTGCATCCTGGTTATGGATTCTTGATCACTTTCCAGCGTTAGTGCAGTCGATGGTATGGATGTGCAGACTTGTTGTCTGTTACGAAGGGTCGTGGGAGCATGTCCTACGGGAAGATTGTATAAGTATGGCATGTAGTCACTTGATTGTTTGAAGAATGAAACCAAGTATAAAGATTGTGGTGATATTGTTAATTTAAAATTTATGCCTAAAGGGCACTCGGTTTATTGGGTGGTGGACTGTGAAAGATTACTTCGGTTATGATGGTTGTTCCTGTGCATTATGGGAAAAAGGGGTTATTATGGACCCAAAAAGATTATTGGCCTAGTTCGGTACGATTAGAATCAGCTTGAGGTCTGTGGATGGATTTAAATATGAGTATGGGCTCTATATCAGGTCAGGTGTGTTCATTTCAGCATAACTCTCCTTATGGAGGAGTATTCGGACGTTGGATGTTATTTCATCATCGGTTATTTTATGTAATGCTATATTGTGTCGTGCGAGTTGCGGAATGGCTTGATAAATTTCTTGTGTGTTGAGGTTCCGTGTACGATAGTGTTATGTGAGCAGGATGGCTCTTGAGATTCAGATCATATATTACACTTTAGTTGTGCTTGAGTTTTGTAGCTTATGGATCTGTCTACCTCACCAGGGATGGTATTATGCACTTAGAGTGCTTGTGGCCGATATTCGGTATTTTATAGTAATGAGCGATTTTGCTTGGTAGTGATAGTGTTATGTGAGCAGGATGGCTCTTGAGATTCATATCATATATTACATTTTAGTTGTGCTTGAGTTTTGTAGCTTATGGATCTGTCTACCTCACCAGGGATGGTATTATGCACTTAGAGTGCTTGTGGCCGATATTCGGTATTTTATAGTAATGAGCGATTTTGCTTGGTAGTGATAGTGTTATGTGAGCAGGATGGCTCTTGAGATTCATATCATATATTACATTTTAGTTGTGCTTGAGTTTTGTAGCTTATGGATCTGTCTACCTCACCAGGGATGGTATTATGCACTTAGAGTGCTTGTGGCCGATATTCGGTATTTTGTAGTAATGAGCGATTTTGCTTGGTGTGTATCTTCTTATATGAATTTTATGTGTGGATCGGGTGGTATGCCTCCATAGGTATGTTGTTTGGATCGGGTTGCATGTCGTAACAGTGTGATGTTGAGTACAGTTCCCTATACCTATTTTGTGTGTTTTGTTTCCTATTTTCTAAGGGAAGTTCATATTAGTCGCGTGAGTTGAGTAGTCCATTCCTGAGTTCGTTTTCCTTATATATTACGTTCGAGCTTGTGGCCTATTGGCATATTGTGGCATCATATGGGACTTTTGATCATGACCGGGGTGGCTTATTGCCTGAGCAGTTAGTACTGGGTGAGATGAGATTATTGGATCTAGGATCAGTGCAGTTGGATCATTATTTGGTTCACAATGGGGTAATGGTTCTTGTTAGAAGTATAGACTTGATGACTTGTTGACGCGGCAGTTGGTTATGAATTCCTACACATCTCTTCCGTCGTGGCAGTATTGCGAGAGTTGGAACAAGACTTATATATATGATGAGGTGCATTCTGAGCATCAGATTCTGGAAATGTCAGTTATTATGATCAGATAATGTTATTATGGTCATGTGAATGATGTGGTGCATGGTGAGAATTCAGCAAAGACATGCAGTCATGTTCTGGTACCTCATGTAGTGATTGATACGGTGTTCATATATTGGAAGCAGGCCTGGAAGAGAATTTTGGATGTTGGAATTGGGCTATAATCTTATTTTCTTGAATAAAACGGAATATCTTCAGAATTGATCGAGCTAATGTGTTCAACTAGGTTGTAGTAGCACAGGTAGGTGTACGAGCTGTTAAAAACTGATTTCGGACAACTCCAGCGTAATTCTTAGCACGTTCGAGGACAAACGTATGTTTAAGTGGTAGAGAATGTAACGACCTGACCGGTCGTTTTGAGCTCTAGCACGTTGTTCAGCAGTTTGAGGCCATGAGAAGATTCACTTCAGTTATTATGACTTGTATGCATGATTGGAATTAAATTTTGGGAAGTTCGGAATTGATTTGGAAAGAGAATTCTCATTTTGGAAGCTTTAAGTTGGAAGAATTAACTAAGATTGGATTTTTGAGTAAACGACCTCAGACTCGAGATTTGAATGTTCCAGCAGGTTCATATGATGATTTCGAACTTGGGCGTATGTCCGGATCGGGTTTTGGAAGACCCGAGAATATTTCGGCACCTATTGTGGAAGTTAGAATTTTTGGAACAATTTCATAAGTTAGGGTTGAAGTACATTTCAGTGTTATCAATGTTTGTTTGGGGTTTCGAGTCTGGAAATAGTTCCGTATGGTGATTCTAGTGTTGGAGGCGCGATTGGAAGTGAATTCGGAGGTCCGTGGGTCATTTTGGAGTCATTTGGCTAAAGATAGAAATTTGAAGTTTTTAAGAAGTCCGACCGGAAGAGAAAATTTTGATATCGAGGTCGGATTCTGATTCCGGAAGTTGTGGTAGGTCCGTAATGTTGAATGTGACTTGTGTACAAAATTTGAGGTCAATCGGACATGATTTGATAGGTTTCGGCATCGGATGTAAAAATTTGAAATTTTTAAGTTCATTAAGCTTGAATCGAGTTGCGATTCGTGATTTCTATGTTATTTAATGTGATTTCAAGGCTCGACTAAGTTTGAATGAGGTATTAGGACTGGCTGGTAGGTTTGGTTTAGGTCTCGGGGGTCTCGGGTGTGTTTCGTATGCTCAACGGGTATTTTTTAGCCTTGTGGTTGATTGCTGGTTTTCTGGCATTAGTGCAGCAGATTTTTACTCTATGCAATCGCATGGAGAGGAGTACGACCGCATAGTGCAAAATTTGGAGGCTGTTGTTTTGGCTTATTTGAACGCATGGAGAGAAGTGCGATAGCATAGTGCATCTTAGGGGCTGCTGGATTTTTGGCTTATGCGATCGCAGGGAAGAGTGTGCAATCGCATAGTGCATTTTGGAGGCCGATGGGATTTGGCTTATGCAATCGTGGTCGGAGAACCTTGTAAGAGGGAATTGTCCCCATATGTGAACTAATTGAATATGTGCTGCTAATTGTGGGGGCTATGTATGCACGAGGTGACGAGAGTCCGTGTGTAGCTACTATTATGCTTATGTCCGGGTAGTTTAGGACCCAAAAGCATGATTACTTGTAATAAATGCAACCTTATTGATAGTTTAAATCGCTTGAATCATATCGAAGTGGCAAATAATTTTCTAAAAGAGTTAAAACTTCATTTTCATGACTCGTGAAAAGGGAAATTTTACACCTCCTTGAATAATTATTTCCTTGATGAAGGTCTTGATTGACTGCTTGAATATGTATTTTTATGTGTACCTACGTCGCATGTATGATTCGCGGGCAGGGTGATTGTTTATTTATATATTGACCGCGTCGCATGTATGATTCGCGAGCGGGGTAATAGATGCATCTATGGTTCGCGCCTTCGACCCTCTGGCAGTGTACAATTTAAATATTATTGGATAGGGTTGTACGTCCTCGGCATGATTTGCAATGCTTATATTGCTTGCCTTGGGATTTATAGATGTTGATATTTACTCTCCTGACTTGAGATAAATGTATAAATGATGAAAAATAAATTTGGAAATCTCCTATTAACGAAAGAAATGCTTACCTGCTTCATGCTATTGAGTTACAGTCATCTTTAAGAAAATCCACGATTTACTATATTATTAGTATATTATTATTGGGCCACTAGTAAGTGTCGAATTCGACCTCTCGTCTCTACTTCGTCGAGATTAGACGGGATAATTACTGGGTACACGTTGTTTTCGTACTCATACTACACTTGATGTGCATTTTTTTTGCGTAGGTTCATGTGTGGCTAGTGGCTTAGTGACATAGCGGCATAGTTGATACGGGAACTTAGGTGAGCTGCATTTATCGAGATGACTCGTAGCCAGCAGAGTCTCCTTCAGAGTATTGTACTGTATTTTTATCTCTGTCCACTTTGTATTCCGAACAATTACTGTATTTTATTTCATTCCCTAGTAAATGCTCATGCACTTGTGACACCAGGTTCGGGATGATTATGGGGTATCTTGTATTAACTTCTTAACTTTTATATTTAATTTGAAATGAGTACCTATTTCTATTAAAATTGAAGGAAACTCATAGTTTATAAAATTATTAAAACGAGAATTTAATTGATTATTTTGGTAGGCTTGCCTGACAGCGGTGTCCGGCGCCATTACAACCCTAAGTGAATTTTGGATCGTGACATCCACGATCGTTCCTCATTTTTTGGCATTTTAGGGCCATAAAATCTGAATTCTGACTGATTCCAAAATTTTCGTATGGTATAGCCCACGCCATCTGCATGGGCCCTGGACACCAGACCCGAATCACCTAAAATTTTGCCGGCCCATAAAAAATGACCTAAGTAATAGTCACCGTCTCGCCTTGATCGTTCCTCTTTTTTTTTGGCATTTTTGGGCCATTGTGCTATAGCTCATGCCATTGACATGGGCCCGGGCCACCAGACCTTGTTCGCCTAAAATTTTGTCGGCCCATAAAACATAAGTTAAGGAACAATCTTGCCATGACTATTTCTCGATTTTTGGAATTTTAGGGCCATAAAACTAGAATTTCGCCTGATTTTCAAATTTTTGTGTGCTATAGCCCACGCCATCAGCATAGACCCGATCCACTTTATCAAGATCGCCTAAAATTTTGTTGGCCCACAAAAAAAACCTAAGGAATAGTAGTCACCGCCTCACCATGATCGTTCTTTATTTTTTGGCGTTTTAGGGCCATAAAATTAGAACTTACGCAATTCCCAGATTTTTATGTGCTTTATCCCACACCAGCTGCATGGGCCCGGGCCACTGGACCCGGATCACCTACAAATTTCTTAGCCATCAAAAATCACCTATGGAACAGTAGTTGCCACCTCGCCATGACCATTCATCATTTTTCGCATTTTAAGGCACAAAACTGAAATTTCGCCTGATTCCAAAATTTTTGTATGCTAAGCCCATGCCATCTGCATGGAACTGGGCCACCGAACACAAATCACCTAAAAGTTTGCCAGCCCTTCAAAAACTACCTAACAAACCATAGTTACCGCCTCGCCACGAACGTTCCTCATTTTTTGGCATTTTAGGGGACATAAAATTAGAATTCCGCCTGATTCCTATATTTCGTATGCTATAGCCCATTCCATCTGCATGGGCACAGGCCAGTGGACCCGATTCGCCTAAATTTGGTCGGCCCATCAAAAATGACATAAGGAACTATAATCACTGCCTAGCCATAACTGTTCCTCATGTTTTGGCGTTTTAGGGCCATAAAATAGGAATTCCGACCAATTCCCAAATTTCGTGTGCTATAGCCCCCGCCATCTGTATGGGTTGTGGCAACGGACCCAGGTTACCTAAAATTTTATCGGCCCATCAAAATACCTTAAGGAACAATAGTCATCGCCTTGCCATGCCCGTTCTTCATTTTTTTGGCATTTTAGGGCCATAAAACTGAAATTCCGCTCGATTCCTAGATTTTCGTGTGCTATAGCCCACGCCATCGACATGGGTCTAGGTTACCTAAGGTTGTTCAAAATCGAACCGTAACCGTTAACCGAACCGATGGCTTATTGGTATCGGATTATTGGGTCAATATATGGTGAATGGATTGAGGTTTTATAATTAACGGCTTAACGGTTTGGGGACGTATTACTCAATTTTCTTATCGCATAAATCGTTAACCCGTTAAGAATTTTTATATGTACCCTTTTATCCCTATGTATATAAAGAACAATTGAAACCCCAAAATGGATACATCCCTAATTTCTAATTCTCAATCGAATTCAATCCACATCTAAGAGTGAGAAGTCGACCAATCATCATAGGAACAGTCTCAGTGTTAATTCTCAAGTTATGTCTCTCGAACCGCCACTCTCAGTTTTCTCCTTTGATTTTCTTATCCATTGATGAGTACTTGTAATTGCTTGTTATGTATGATCTATAGCAACAGAATAGTATTATGGAATCCTGCTATTACAAAAATACAAAATGATTCCTAAGCTTGATCGTTACATGTTGCGACGTGCTAATATTCGTCATTGTGAATTAGCACTATATGGTTTTACCTATGATTCTGCTACTGAATATTACAAAGGATAGCAATTACATTGTTGGAATGTACTCAGTGAATAATGAATCTTGTTAAAAATTCAGGGATTACTAGGATTGTTAAAATTTATATGTTGTTTACCCGTTTGGTATTCACAAGACTAGGATTATTAAAAAAAATTCTACTTGGTTTAGCCGATAAACCGCCCGATAATCGTTAATCTGATACCAATCCACCCGTTTTATTATTGGATGGCTAACCGATTACTACATATATAATTCGATAACCGATAAGACGAACCGTTAAGCGTAATTATCCACCCGATAAGCCCTTACCAGACTCGGATCGCCTAAATTTTTTCGGCCCATCAAAAACTACCTAAGGAACAATACTCACCGCCTTGATATGTCCATTCTTCATTTTTTGGCCGTTTTGGCGCCATAAAACTGAAATTCTGCTCGATTTCCTAGATTTTCGTACGCTACAGCCCACGCCATCGGCATGAGACCGTGCCACCAGACCCAGATCGCCTAAAAAACTTTTGGGCTCATCCAAATGACCAAAGGAACAATAGTCGCTTCCTAGCCATCACCGTTCCTCAATTTTTGGCGTTTTAGGGCCATAAAACTGGAATTTTGCCCGATTCTCATATTTTCTTGGGCAAAGGACCACGCCATCGGCATAGGCCCAGGCCACCGAACCCGGATTGCCTAAAATTTTGTCGGCCCATAACAAATGACCTAAGGAACAATAGTCACTACCTCCCATGACAGTTCCTCATTTTTTGGCATTTTAGGGTCATGAAACTGGAATTCTGTTCGATTCTCAAATTTTCGTGTGCTATAGCCGACGAACTCGGCATGGGCCTGGGCTACCGGACTTGGATCGCCTAAAATTATGCATTCCCATAAAAAATAACCTAAGGAACAATAGTCACCGCCTCGTCATGACCGTTTCTGTTTTTTTAGCATTTTAGAGCCATAAAACTAGATTTTGTTTGATTCTCATATTTTTTTGTGCTATAGCCCACGTCATTGATATGGGTCCAAGCAACCTGACGCAGTTCACATAAAATTTTGATTGCCCATCAAAAAACACCCAAGGTACATTAGTCACCGCCTCACCATGACTCTTCCTCATGTTTTGGCATTTTAAGTCCATAAAACTGGAATTCTATCGGATTTCCATATTTTCTTGTGATAAAGCTCACGCATCAGTATGAGACAAGGACAACGAATCCTATTCGCTAAAATTTTTTCGGCCCATCAAAACCCACCTGAGAAACAATAGCCACTGCCTTGCTATAACCATTCCTCATTTTTTTGGCATTTTAGGGCCACAAAATTGAAATTTTGCCCGACTCCCAAATATTCGTATGCTATAGCCCACGCCATCGGTGGACCCGAGCCATAGGACCCATATTGCCTCAAATTTATCAGGCGTATAAAAATAACCTAAGGAACAATAGTCACTGCCTCGTCATGACCGTTCCTCGTTTTGTGGCGTCTTAGGGCCATAAAATTGAAATTCTGCCTGATTTCCAAATTTTTGTGTGGTATAGCCCACATCATCGTCTTGGGTTGGGGCCACCAAACTCGGATCGCCTAAACTTTGTCGGCAGAAAAAAAATGACCTAAGGAACAATAGTCATAGCCTCGCCATAACCGTTCCTTATTTTTTGGCGTTTTAGGGCTATAAAATAGGAATTCCGCCGGCTTGGTTTTCGTATGCTATAGCCCACTAGACCCAGAACGCCTAAATTTTTTGAGGCAAAGGAAAAACGACATCAGGAACAATAGTCACCACCTCACCATGACCGTTCCTTATTTTTTGGCGTTTTAGGGCCATGAAACTGGAATTCCGCCCGTTTTCCAGATTTTTGTGTGTCCGATTCCCAAATTTTCATGTGTTATAGCCCACGCCATCTACATGGGCCCAGGCCACAAACCCAGATCACCAAAAAAATTTCTTGGCCATAAAAACGACCTAAGTAACAATAGTTAGTGTCTCGCCATGACCGTTCCTCGTTTTTTGGCATTTTAGGTCTATAAAACTAGAATTCTGCCCGATTTTCAAATTTTCATGTGCTATAGCCCAAGCCATCGGCATAGGCCCGGGACACCACACCTAGATCGCCTAAAGTTTTACCAGCCCATCAAAATTGAGTCACCGCCTCGGCGAGACATTCCTCATTTTTTGGCGTTTTAGGGCCATAAAATAGGAATTATGCTAGATTCCCAATTTTTGTGTGCAATTGACCATGCCATAGACATGGGACCGGGCCATCAGACCCGCATCGCCTTCAAATTTACTGGCCCACCAAAACCCACTTATGGAACAATAGTCACTTTAGTCACTTCTACGCCATTATCGTTCCTTTATTTTTGCTGTATTAGGACCATAAAACTGGAATTCCGCCTTATTCCCTAATTTTTCTATGCTATAGCCCACGCCATATGCATTGGCGCGGGCTACCGGACCTGGGTCGCTAAAATTTTTTTCAACCGATCAATAATAACCTAATGAACAATAGTCACCGCTTGCCATGACCATTCCTCATTTTTGGTGTTTTAGGGCCATAAAACTGGAATTCCTCTTAATTTCTAAATTTTTGTATGCCATAGCCTACGCCATCAGCATGGACCCGGGCCACCAGATCCGGATTGCCTAAAATTTTGTCGGCCTATCAAAAATCACCTAAGGAACAATAATCATTGCCTCACCATGACCATTCCTCGTTTTTTGGTGTTTAAGGGTCATTAAACTAGAATTTTGCCCGATTTCCAAATTTTTGTGTGTCTGATACCTAGATTTTCATGTGCTATATACCACGCCATCTGCATGGGCCCGGGCCATAGGACCCGCATCGCCTAAAGTTTTGCCTGCCAATAAATTGTGACCTAATAAACAATAGTCATTGCCTGACCATGATCGTTCCACTTTTATTGGCATTTTAGGGCCACAAAACTGGAATTCCGCATGATTCCTAGATTTGTGTGTGCTATAGCCCATGCCATCGACATTAGCCTGGGCCACCGAACCTGGATCCCATAAAATTTTGTCCACCCATCAGAAACCACCTAAAGAACAATAGCCATGCCTCGCCATGACAGTTCCTTGTTCATTGGCGTTTTAGGGCCATGAAACAAGAATTTCGCTCGATTCTCATATTTTTGTGTGTTATAGCGCACGCCATTAGCATGGGCCTGGACCACCAAACCCGGATCATCTAAAATTTTTCCGAACAAAAAAGAACCACCAAAGGATTAATAGTTACCGTATCGCCATGACTGTTCCTTATTTTTTAGCATTTTAGCGCCATAAAACTAGAATTTCGCCCCGATTCCTAGATTTTCATTTGCTATAGCCCATGCCATCGTCATGGGACCGGGCTACCAGACTCGTATCGCCTACAAAAATTTTGTCCCATAAAAATGACCAAAGGAACAATAGTCACCGCCTCTTCATGACCGTTCCTCATATTTTGGCATTTTAGGGCCATAAAATTGGAATTCTGCTTGATTCCCATATCTTCGTGTGCTATTGCCCACGCCATCGGCATGGGCCTAGGCCACCAGACCTGGGTCGCCTAAAATTTTGTCGGCCCGTCAGAAACAACCTAAGGAACAATATTCACCACCTCGCCATGACCATTCCTTCTTTTTTTTGCGTTAAAGGGCCAAAAAACTAGAATTTCGTCCGATTTCTATATTTTTGTGTGTCTGGTTCCTAGATTTTCATGTGCTATAGGCCACGCCATCTGCATGGGCCCATGCCACTGGACCTAGATTGCCTAAAACTTTTCTGGACCATGACAAATGATCTAAGGAACAATAGTTACCTTCTCCCCATGACCGTTACTCGTGTTTTGGCATTTTATGGCCATAAAATTGGAATTCCGTCCGATTTCCATGCTTTTGTATGTTATAGACCATGCCATAAGCATGGGCTCGGGCTACCGGACATAGATCACCTAAAATATTGCAGGCTCATAAAAAATAACCTAAGGAACAATAGTCATCGACTCGCCATGTCTGTTCCTTTTTTTATCATTTTAGAACCATAAAACTCGAATTTTGCCTCATTCTCAAATTTTCGTGTGCTATAGCCCATGCCATCGATATAGGCCCGGTCAACCTAACGCGTATCCCTTAAAATTTTGCATGCCCATCAAAAACCACCTAAGTTACAATAGTTACCACCTCGCCATGACTGTTCATCGTTTTTAGCATCTTAGAGTCATAAAAACTGAAACTCCACCCGATTCCCAAATTTTTGTGTGTTATTGCCCACACCATCTTCATAGGACCCAGCAATCAAACCTGGATCACCGAAAATTTACCGCCACATATAAAATGATGTAAGAAATAATAGTCACTGCTTCGCCATGACCATCCCTCATTTTTTGATGTTTTAGGGCTATAAAACTGGAATTTCGCCCGTTTGCCAAATTTTCGTGTGCAATAACCCACGACATCGGCATGGGCCCAGGCCACTAGACACAAATTGCCTAAATGTCTACCGATAAATGAAAAAAACAACCTCAGGAACAATAATCACCGCCTCACCATGACTGTTCCTCATTTTTTGGCGTTTTAGGGCCATAAAACTTGAATATCGCCCGATTCCAAAATTTTCATGTGTTATAGCCCGGGCCACCAAGCACGGATCGCCAAAAATTTTCTGGCCCATAAAAGACGGCCTAAGGAACAATAGTCACCGCCTCGGCATGACCGTTCCTTATTTTTTGGCGCTTTAGCCATAAAACTTGAATTCCGCCCGATTTCTAAATTTTCGTGTGCTATGGCCCACTCCATCGACACGGGCTCGGCACATCGGACCCGTATCGACTAGAATTTTGCCTGTCTATAAATAATGACCTAAGAAACAACAGTCACCGCCTCGCCATGAACGTTTCTCATTTTTTGGCGTATTAGGGCCATAAAATAAGAATTCCATCGTATTCCCAAATTGTTGTGTTCTATTGCCCACACTATCAGCATGAGACCGGGCTACCGGACCTATATAGCCTATAATTTTACCGGCCCACCAAAACCCACTTATTGAACAATAGTCACCGCCTCGCCATGTCCGTTCCTTGTTTTTAGCGTTTTAGGACCATAAATTGGAATTCTGCCCGATTCTCAAATTGTCGTATGCTTTAGCCCATGCCATTGGTATGGTTTTGGTCACCTGACCTGGATGGCCTAAAATTTTCCCAGCACATAAAAAATAACCTATGGTATAATAGTCACCGTCTCTCCATGACCGTTCCTCATTTTTTAGCTTTTTAGGGCCATGAAACAGAATTTGCTCGATTCCCAGTTTTCGCATGCTATAGCCCACGCCATCGGCATGGACCGAGACCACAGGACATGAATCACCTAAAATTTTGCCAGCCCATAAAAACCCACCAAAGAAATTATAGTTACCGCCTAGCCATGGATGCTTCTCGTTTTTTGCATTTAGTGCCAGAAAATTGAAATTCCACTCGATTCCTAGATTTTCGTGTGCTATAACTCACGCTAACAGCATGATTGGACCACCGAACCCGGATCGCCTAAACTTTTGCCGACACATCAAAAGCGACCTAATAAACAATAATCACTCCTCGCCATGACCGTTCCTTATTTTTCGGCGTTTTAGGGCCATAAAATTGGAATTCTGGCTGATTCCTAAATTTTCTTGTGTTATGGCCCACACCAACGGCATGCGCCCAGACCACCATACCCGTATCGCCTAAAATTTTGTCGGCCCATCAAAGATGACCTAAGGAACAATTTTCACTGTCTCGCCATGAACGTTCCCGTTTTTGGTGTGTTTGGGCCATAAAACAGGAATTTCGCGCGATTCCCAAATTTTTGTATGCAATTTCCCACGCCATCGACATGGGATCGGGCCACCGGACCCGTATCACCTAAAATTTAATCGTCCCACCAAAACCGACTTACGCAACAATAGTCACCACCTCGCAATTATCATTTCTCATTTTTTGGCGTTTTAGGACCAAAAAATAAGAATTTCGCCTGATTTTCAAACATAGCCCACGCCAATTGGCACGGAATACCGGACCCGAATAGCCTAAAATTTTGTCGGCCAATCAAGAATGACCTAATGAATAATAGTCATTGCCTTTCCATGACCGTTCCTCTTTTTTGGCGTTTAGCGCCTAAAATTGGAATTCCGCCTAATTCTCAGATTCGTGTGCTATAACCCAGACCATCAGCATGGGACCGCGCTACTGGACCTGGATCGCCTAAAATTTTGCCGGCCCATAAACAATGACCTAAGGAACTGCCTCGCCATGACCATTCCTTATTTTTTGGCATTTAGGGCCATAAAACTAGAATTTGGTCTGATTCCCAAATTTTGTGTGCTATAGCCCGAGCCATCAGCATGGGCCCGGGCCATCGGACACGGATCGCCTAAAATTTTGTTGGCCGATTAAAAAAGAGCTAAGGAACAATAGTCACCTCCTTGCCAAAACCGTTCCTCGTTTTGCACGTTTTATGGCCATAAAACAGGAACTCCGCCCCATTCCCAAATTTTTATGTGTTATTACGCACGCCATTGGAATGGGACCCGGCCACCGGACACGAATTTCCTAAAATTTTACCGACCCACCATAACCTACCTGTGGAACAATAATCATCGCCTCGCCATGATCATTCCACATTTTTAGTGTTTTAGGGCTATAAAACTGGAATTTCGCCTGATTCCCTAATTTTTGTATGATATAGCCCATCGCCATTTGCATGGACCCAGTTTACCAGATCCGGGTCGCCTAATATTTTGTCGGCCAATGAAAATTTACCAAATAAACAATAGTCATTGCCTCGCCATGATCGCTTCTCGTTTTTTGAATATTAGAGCCATTAAACTGGAATTCCGCTCGATTTCCATATTTTCGTGTGGTATAGACTACTCCATCAACATGGACACAAGCTGCCATACTAGTATCGCCTAAAATTTTGCAAACCCATCAGAAACCACATAAGGAACAATAGTCACTGCGTCGCCATGACTGTTCTTCATTTTTTGGAGTTTTAGGGCCATAAAACTAGATTTCTGCCTAATTCCATGAGTTTCGTGTGCTATGGCATGGGCCCGGGAAACGAATCTACATCGCGTAAAATTTTTCCGGCACATAAAAAATGACCTAAGGAACAATATCCACTGCCTCGCCATTTCCATTCCTCATATTTTGGTGTTTTAGGGCTATAAAACTGGAATTCTGCCCGTTTGTTTGATTTTCTTGTGCTATAGCCAACGCCATCGCCATGGGCTTGGGCCACCGCACACTGATCGCCTAAAAGTTAGCCAGCAAATGAAAAATGACCTTAGGAACAATAGTCACCGCCTCAACATGATCGTTCCCTATTTTTAGGCTTTTTAGGGCCATTAAACTGGAATACCACCTGTTTTTCAGATTTTTGGGTGCCTGATTCATAGATTTTCATGTGTTACATGACACGCCATCTGCATGGGACCGGTCCACTAAAAGTGAATCGCCAAAAATTTTCGGACCATAAAAAATGACCTAAGGAACAACAGTCACCGCCTCTCCATGACCATTCCTCGTGTTTTTGGTATTTTAGAGCTATAAAATTGGAATTCTGCTCGTTTGCTAGATTTTCGTATGCTATAGTCCATGCCATCGGCATAGGTCCCGGCCATCGGATACGGATCACCTAAAAGTTTGCTGGCGAATGATAAACAACTTTAGGAACAATAGTCACCGCCGCACCATGATCGTTCCTCGTGCTTGGGTATTTTATGGCCATAAAACTGGAATACCGCCCGTTTCCCAAATTTTTTGTGCCCTATTCCTAGATTTTCATGTGTTACAAGCCACGCTATCTCCATGGGCCCGGGACATCAAATACGGATCACCAAAAAAATTTCTGACCCATAAGAAACAACCTAAGGAACAATATCCACTGCCTCTCCATGACCGTTCCTCATTTTTTGACGTTTTAGGGCCATAAAACAGGAATTCCGCCCGATTCTCAAATTTTTGCATGCAGTCCACGCCATCGGCATGGGACCAGGCTACTGGACCCGTATTGCATAAAATTTTACCGGCCCATCAAAACCCACTTATGGAACATTAATCACCGCTTCTCCATGACCATTCCTCATTTTTTGGCATTTTAGGACCGTTCCTCATTTTTTGTTTTCGCCTCGCCATGATCGTTCCTCATTTTTTTTTGTTTTAGGGTAAACAGGAATTCCTCCCCATTCCAAGATTTTTGTGTACTAGTCCACGCCATCGCCATGGGCCTAGGCTACCTGACCCGGATTGCCTAAAATTTTACAGGCCCATAAAACACCACCTAAGGAACAATAGTCACATCCTCGCCATGATCACTCCTCATTTTTGGTATTTTAGGGCAAAAAAAGTAGAATTCTACATGATTTCCAAATCCAAGTGCTATAGGCCACGCCATTGGAATGGGCTCGGGCCACCGGACCCGGATCACCGAAAATTTTGCCGTTCCAAAAAAAATGAATTAAGGAACAATAGTCACTGTCTCGCCATAACCATTCCTTATGTTTGGCGTTTTAGGCCCATAAAAATGGATTTCCATCCGACTTTTGATTTTTGTGTGTTATAACCCACGCGATCCGCATGGGCCCAGGCCACTAGATCCCAATCGCCTAAAATTTTATAGCCTATCAAAAACTACCAAAGAAATAATAGTCATTGCCTCGCCATGACCGTTTTCTCATTTATTGGCGTCTTAGGGCCACAAAACTAAGATTCCGCCCGATTTTCACATTTTCGTGTGTTATAACCCACGCCATCGGCATAGTCCCGGGTCACCAAACCAAGATTGCCTAAAATTTTGTTGGTCCATCAAAAACCAACGCCATGACCGTTTTCTCATTTTTTTTAGAATTTTAGGGTGATAAAATTGGAATTCCGTCTGATTCCAAGATTTTTTGGTGTTATAACCCACGTCATCGGCATGGGCCCTGGCCACCAAACCTGGTCCACCTAAAAAATTTCTGGCTCATTAAAAATGACCTAAAGAACAATAGTTATCGCCTCACCATGACCGTTCCTCATTTTTTGGCGTCTTAGGGCCATAAAACTGGAATTCGCCGATTCTTAAATTTTTGTGTGCTATGACCCACGCCATCGGCATGGGCCCGGGTCACCGAACTCGGATTGCCTAAAACAATTTTGGACCATCAAAAACCACCTAAGGAATGATATTCATCGCCTCGCCATGACCGTTCTTAATTTTTTGGCTTTTTAGGGCCATAAATAGGAATTTTGCCCGATTTCGAGATTTTTGTGTGCTAGCCCATGCCATCGCCATGGGCCATGGAAACAGGACCCGGATACCCTAAAATTTTGCCGGCCCATCAAAAACCGCCTAAGGAACAATATTCACCACCTCGCCATGACCGTTCCTAATTTTATGGCGCTTTAGGGCCATAAAAGTAGAATTTTGCCCGATTCCTAAATTTTTGTGCGCTATAGCCCACGCCATCAGCATGGCCGGGGCCACCCGACCCGGATCGCCTAAAATATTAATATCCAATAAAATAATCTAAGGAACAATAGTCACTGACGCTCCATTATCATATCTCGTTTTTGGCGTTTTAGGGCCTTAAAATTGTAATTCCGGCCGATTTCCAAATTTTTATGTGCTTTTCCACACCATCGGTATGGGTATGGGTATGGGTATGGGTCACCGAACATAGATCGGCAAAATATTTTCACCTCACCAAAAACTACCTAAGGAACGATAGTCACCGACTCACCATTATCCTTCATCATTTTTTGGCATTTTAGAACCATAAAACTTGAATTCTACCTAATTTCCAAAATTTTGTGTGCATAGCCCACGTCATCTGCATGCGCCCGGGCCACTGCACCCGGATCGCCTAAAATCATGTCGGCCCTTCAAAAACCACCTAAGGAACAATAGTCACCATCTCGCCAACACCGTTCCTCATTCTTTTGGCATTTTAGGCCTTAAAACTGGTATTCCGTCAGATTCCAAGTTTTTTGTGTGTTGCCATCGGCATGGGCTCGCGGCACTGATCCAGATCGCCTAAAATTTTGCCGGCCTATAAAAAATAACCTAATGACTAATAGTCAACGCCTCGCCATGATCGTTCCTTATTTTTTGGCATTTAGGTCTATAAAACTGGAATTCTGTCCGATTCTCAAAGTTTCATATGCTATAGCCCACACCATCGGCATGGGTCCTGACCACAAGACCCGGATCGCCAAAAATTTTACCGGCACAACAAAAACGGCCCAAGGAACAATAGTTATTGCCTCTCCTTGACCTTTCCTCGTTTTTGGAATTTTAGGGCAATATAACTGGAATTCCGTCCGATTCCCAGATTTTTGTATGTTATAGCCCATGTTGTCTGTATGGGCTTGAGCCACCAAATCTGGATCGCTTGAAATTTTATGGGCCCATCAGCAATGACCTTAGTAACAATAGTCACCACATCTCCATGACCGTTCCTCGTGTTTTGGTATTTTAGGTCCAAAAATTTTCATTTTTCGCCGAATTCCTAGATTTTAATTGTTATATTCCATGCCATATGTATGCATCTGGCCGACCGGAATTGCCTCAAATTTAGTCAGACCATAAAAAATGACCTATGAAAAAAATACTCATTGCTTCACCATGACCGTTCCTCATTTTTTAGACTTTTAGGGCCATAAAATTGAAATTCCGCCTAATTTCCAGAATTTAGTATGCTATAGCCCAGATCATCTGCATGCATCCGGGAGACCAGACCCGAATTGCCTAGAATTTAGTCGGACCATAAAAAATGACTTAAGGGAAAAGTAGTAATCGTTTCGCAATTATTGGTCCTCATTCTTTACGTTTTAGGTCCATAAAACTAGAATTCCGTCCGATTCTCATATTTCACGTTCTATAACTCCCGCCATCAGCATGCATTCGAGCGAGAGGAACCGAATAGCCTAAAATTTTATCGCCCCTAAAAAACGAGCTAAGCAACAAAAGTCATCACTTATCCCTGATCGTTCCTTGTTTTTTAGTGTTTTAGGGCCATAAAACCAGAATTTCGACCGATTCATAGACTTTCGTGTGCCCAACCCATCTGCAAACATTTGGGCAACCGGGCCTTAATCGCCTAAAATTTTGTCGAACCATCAAAAACGACCTAAGCAACAATAGTCATAGCTTTGCCATGACTGTTTCTCATTTTTTTTTGGATTTTTAGGACCATAAACTGGAATTTTGCACATTTCCTAAATTTTCATGTACTATAGCTCACGCCATCTGCATGCATCCGGGTGAGGGGACCTGAATCGTCAATTATTTTGCCAATCAAAAACAGGCTAAAGAATAATAGTATTCGGTTCGCCTTAATCGTTCCTCATTTTTTGGCATTTTAGGGCCATAAACTGGAATTCCACCCGATTCCAATATTTTTTGTGTGCTATGACCCACGCCATCTGCATGCATCCGGCGAACTGGACCCGAATTGGCTAAAATTTATTCGGACCATACAAAAATAACCTATGGAACAATAGTCATATTTTGTTATGACCTTCCTCATTTTTTGGCATTTTAGGGCTATAAAACTAAAATTTCGCCCGATTCTCAAATTTCCGTGCACTATAGTCTAGGCCATCTACATGCATCCGGGAGACCGGACCCAAATCGCCTAAAAATTTACCGGACCATAAACAACGGTCTAAGGTAAAAGAGTCGTTGTTTCCCCATGTCCGTTCTTCGTTTTTGACGTTTTAAGGCCATGAAAACTTGAATTTTACCCGATTCTCAAATTTTTGTGTACTTTAGCCCATGCCATTTGCATGTATCCGGACGACCGGATCCGAATCGCCCAAAATTTTGCTGGCCCATCAAAAATCACCTAAGAACAATAGTCATCGCTTCGTCGAGACTGTTCCTTGCTTTTGGTGTTTTATGGCCATAAAATTGGAATTCCAACCGATCCTAATTTTTTATATGCTACAGCCCACGCCTTCTGCAGGCATCTGGGTGATCGGACCCGAATTGCCTAAAATTTTGCCGGACCATAAAAATAACCTACAGAACAATAGTCATCGCTTTGCCATGGCTGTTCCTCATTTTTTTGGTATTTTAGGGCCATAAAACTGAAATTCCTCTTGATTCCTACATTTTCGTATTCTATAGCCCACGCCATCTGCATGCATCTAGGAGACTGGACCCAAATCGCCAAATATTTTTTTGACTGATAGAAAATGACCTAAGGAACAATAGTCATTGCTTCGCCTTGACCGTTTCTATCTTTTTGACCTTTTGGGCCATACAACTAGAATTCCACTTGATTTTCAGATTTTCCTGTGTTATATCACCCCATCTTCATGCATTTGGGCGAAAGGACCAGAATCATCTAAAGTATTGTTGGACCATAAAAAATAACCTAAGGAAAAATAGTCATCGCTTCTCCTTGACCGTTCCTCGTTTTTGGCATTTTTGGACCATAAAATTAGAATTCTGCCTGATTCCCAGATTTTCGTGTGCTATAACTCATGTCATCTACATGCATCTGGGTGACGGGACTCGAATCACCTAAAATTTTGTCGGCCCATCAAAAAAGAAAGAAGAAAGATTACTCATGCTTTGCCATGGCCATTTGCATTTTAGGGCCATAAAACTAAAATTTCGCCCGATTTCTACATTTTCGTGTGCTATATCCCACGCCATCTACATGCATCTGAGAGATCGGACGAATCACCTAAAATTTAGCTGGACCATCAAAAATGGCCTAAGGAACAATAGTCATCGCTTCACCATGACTGTTCCTCATTTTTTGGCATTTTAGGGCCATAAAATTGTAATTCTACCAGATTCTTGGATTTTCGTATGCTATAGCCCAAGCTATCTACATGCATCTGGGCGATGGAACTCGAATCGCCTAATATTTTACTAGCCCATAAAAAGACCTAAGGAACAATATTCATTGCTTCGCCTTGATCATTCCTCCAATTTTGACTTATAGGGCCATAAAATAGGAATTCTGCCCGTTTCTCAGATTTTCGTGTGCTATAGTACATGCCATCTGCATGAATTTTGGCGACCGGACACGAATCACATAAATTTTTTGCCAGATCATCAAAAATGACCTAAGGAACAATATTCATTAATTTTCCATGACCGTTTCATGTTTTATGGTATTTTATGGCCATAAGACTGCAATTACACCCGATTTCCTAATTGTAGACTTGTAGCCCATACTATCAATAAGCATCCGGGCAACAGGAACCGAATCGCCTAAAATTTTGCCGGCCTATAAAAAATTACCAAAGGAACAATAGTCATTGCTTCGCTATGATTGTTCCTCGTTTTTTAGCGTTTTAGTACCATAAAATTAGAATTCTGCCTGATTCTCAGATTTTCATGTGCTATAACCCACGCCATCTTTATGTATCCGGACGACACAACCTGAACGCCTAAAATTTTTCCGGCCCATAAAAAATGACCTAAGGAACAATAGTCAATTCTTCATCACGACTGTTCCTTGTTTTTTGGCATTTTAGAGACATAAAATTGTAATTTCGTCCGATTCTCAAATTTTTGTGTACTATAACCACCCCATCTGCATGCATTCGGGCGATGGGACCAGAATTGCATAAAATTTTGCTGGACAATAAAAAATGACCTAAGGAACAATAGTCATCGCTTCGCCATGACTATTCATCATTTTTTGGCGTTTTGGGCCATAAAACTAGAACTCCGCCCAATTCTCATACTTTCGTGTGCTATAGCCCCCACCATTTGCATGTATCCAGGAGACCGGACTCCGATCGCCTAAAATTTTTCCGTACCATAAAAAATGACCTAAGGAACAATAGTCATCGCTCTTCCTTGACTGCTTCTCATTTTTTGGCATTTTAGGGCCACAAAACTAAAATTCTGTCCGATTCCTAGATTTTCGTTTGCTATAGCCCGCACCATCTACATGCATCAGAGTGACTAGACCGAATCAACCAAAGGAAAAATAGTCTTCACTTTGTCATTACCGTTACTCCTTTTAAGGCATTTCAGGGACATAAAACTAAAATTCTACCTGATTCCCAAATTTTTAAATACTATAGCCCACGCCATCTGCATGCATCCGGACAATCGGACATGAATCGCCTAAAATTTTGTTGTACCATTAAAAATGATCAAAGGAACAATAGTCATCTCTTTGCCATGAATGTTCCTCATTTTTTTTTATCTTTTTAGGGCCATAAAATTGGAACTCCGCCCAATTCTCAAATTTTCGTGTGATATAGCTCACACCATCTGCATACATCTGGGCGACCGGACCTGAGTTGCCTAAATTTTTGCAGGACCATAAAAAGGACCTAAGGCACAATAATCATCGCTTCCCCATGAAAGTTCCTCATTTTTTGAATTTTAGGGCGATGGGACCCGAATCGCCTAAGGAACAATAGTCATTTTGTAATGACACAAAATTCCCACACTCGGGATTGTGATGGCACCTAACATTTCACTTGCTAGTCAAGCCAAAGTTAGATGTAAATATTAACCATTTTTAACAGTTCAAATCAAATGAACACAACAAGATGAATAAACTAAAATAAAGTAAATAAACTAATAAATGGTGATATCCAAATACAATCCCAGAATTGTTATCACGAATACACGACCGTCTAGAGTACTACAAATAATAGTCTGAATAAAAGCATAATTGTCTGAATCGAAATAAACAACTAAGGTAATGTAGAAGGGGATATCAGGGCTACAAACATTATGCAGTTGTACCTCATGTCTTCATCAACAACTCGATCCGAGCAAATCTACAGGATGTCGCTAGGTCCCACTCCAAAATTTGCACAAGAAGTGCAAAATGTAGTATGAGTTCAACCGACCTCATGTTCTCTGTAAGTGCCGAGCCTAATCTTGACGAAATAGTGATAAGGCTAAGGCGGGCTACTTACAATAACCTGTACACAATATAATAATAACAGGGAAGGAAAATAGGAAATAAAAGTATGGCAGTTAATTTATAAAAAAGAACTCAATCCTTGTAATCAGAGAACCCGGAATAACTAATCTCATAATTTTATCTAACAATGTTGGTAACCAACACGATAACAACAATGAATGCAACAAACACAATCCGTTATGGCGCGCAACCTGATCCCAGCGTACACACTCAATCTTCCCTTATTTCACCATAGCATCATTTACCAATATCAAGAATCACATATAAGATCTGTTGCGGTGCGCAACCCGATCCCACATTTCATTATAATCAATATCAAAATTCTCCCTTATTCCACCATATCACAACAGTTGCAGTTTGCAACCCGATCCATGAACATTATCAATAAAAACAATCAATTCAATAGCTCAATTTACAAGAATCTCCACATTTACTGAATATGAAAGCAGAGCAATAAAAGAACCACGTACTAGTCAAAGGAATGCTACAAATAGAAAAGCAACAAGACAAACCAAGTACGTGACAATTAAGTGTGCAAGTAAGACAACTAAGGCAAGTAGCAATTAATCACGGAGTCATGGAAGGAACGGCCAATTCAATACAAGATTAATTAATAACAAGTAAGAGATTACGGTATAGAAAATAATTAACGCATGTAGCAGTTAAGGCATGGAGTGAGATAATCCACGAAATATGAGAAAGGCATGGAAACAATTATTTTGACAGCGTATATACACTCGTCACCTCGCATATATGCAGTTACACAGGTAATTCACATAACATATAGTTCAAGGGTTCCTAATTCCCTCAAATAAAAGTTAGGCCCAACACTTACCTCACTCCGCAACTAAGCAATCAACCAACAATGACCTTGACTTTTGAACAAGCCTCTAAACAAACCAAATATAGAAAATTATTGACCAAAAGAATCAAAATAAGCTTTAGAAACTACCCACAATTGAAAGATGCTTAGTTTAGATCATTTTTTAAAAAGCCAACAAAAGTCAACCCCGGGCTCGCTTGGTCAAAATCAAGATTCAGATCAAAACCCGATCACCCATTCAAAATTCCACAATTCTACCCTAATTCGAGGTCTAAGTCAACCCGATTATGTGATTTGTTTCAAAATACGACCCCAATTCGAGGTCTATATCTCAATTTTACAAAATCCCCAATTCTTACCTAAATCCCTAATTTCTACCATGGAAATCCTAAATTTGATGTTGAAATCTCATCAAATATAATGGATAATTGAAAAGAAATGGATTAAAGTCACTTACCAATAAATTTAGGAAGAAAAGTCTTTTGGAATCGCTTTTAGGGTGTTTAAGGTTGAGAAATTGCGAGAAATGAGCTAAATCCCGTTTTCCCCCTCTTTTACCCAGCCGTGGATGCCGTAATTGCGATGTCTTGATCGCAATTGTGAGAACCGCATTTGCGAGAAAAGGGTCACAAATGCGAACCATGACACAAAAGAGCAAAATTCAAAAATGCAACATTGAGGTTGCAAATGCGAGCCTAGAACCATCGTAAATGCGACCCATAACTTCGCAAATATAAAGCAGCACACTGGTGGTCAGTGATCGCATTTGCGCCCACTTGCTTTGCAAATGTGAAGGTCCATTGTCCGAAAATGCGAAATATTTCTTGTAAATGCGAGATTCACCCATCCTAATCCATGCTCGCAAATCCGAAAGATTCTTAGCAAAATTAAGGCTCGCATTTGCGAGCCAGACCTCGCAATTGCTAGATCTGCAACAGAGCACTAACACTGGTATTGCTCCAGCAGACTTTTCCTATGCAAAACTTATCCAAAAAACGTCTGACACTCACCCGAGCCTTTTGAGCTCCATACCAAATATGCACACAAGTGTAATAACATCATATGAACTTGCTCGCGCAATCAAATCACCAAAATTACACCTAAATCTATTAATCAATCCTCAAAATGAATGAACTTTCAAAGTGAAACTCAAAAGCACTAGAATCACATTTAAGCGTTCGAATCATGTCAAATGAATTCCGAATTGAACCAAGCTTTGCAGACAAGTCTCAAATAGCAATACGAAGCTATTCAAAGTTTTAACATCAAACTCCGAACCTGTTAGCTAAGAAGTCAACTTTCGGTCAAACCTTGTAATCCCTCAACTTTAAAATATGCTAGTTTTCAGCAAAATGAGTCAAAACAAGTTAGGGACTTCCGAATTCAATTGTGGGTATACGCCCAAGACCAAATCATGATACGGACCCACCTGGACCGTCAAGACACTAATATGGGTCCATTTAAACAAAATATTGACCGTAGTCAACTCAAGTCATTTTAAAGACAAATTCATATTTTTTTACAATTTTCACATAAAAATTTCTGAAAAAGACTCGGATTGCACACGCAAATTGACGAATGCTAAACGGAACTAGTCGAGGTCTCGGAACATGGAAATAAAGGCCAAAACTCAAAATATCCTATCAGGTCATCACATTCTCCACCTCTAAAATAAACATTCGTCCTCTAACGAACATGGAAAGGTACCTGAACTGGTGAAAAGGTGTGGGTATCTACTCTGCATGTCTAACTCGGACTCCCACGTGGCTGCATCGATCCGCTGACCTCTCCACTGCACTTGAACTGAAGGATAACTCTTAGACCTCAACTTACGGACTTGCCAGGCTAAAATGGCCACCGGCTCCTCCTCATAAGTCAAATCCTTGTCCAATTGGACTGAGCATAAATCTAATGCATGGGATGGATCATTGTGATACTTCTGGAGCATAGACACATCGAATATAGGATGGACTGCTGATAAACTAGGTAATAGTGCAAGCTTGTATGCCACCTCACCCACTCTCTCAAGAATCTCAAAAGATCTGATATACCCAGGACTCATCTTGCCCTTCTTTCCGAACCTCATCACAACCTTCATGGGTGAAACTTGGAGCAGAACCTTCTCCCCAACCATGTATGCAATAGCATGAACTCTACGATTGGCATAAATCTTCTACCTAGACGGGGTTGTACGAAGTCAATCCTAAATCATTTTGACCTTTTCCAAGGCATCCTGACCAAATCGATAACCAACAACTGAGCCTCTTCCAGCTCAAACCAACCAACTGGCAAACAATACCGTCTCTTGTATAATTTCTTATAGGGACCATATGAGTACTCGATCGGTAGCTGTTACTGTAGGCAAACTCCACAAGCAGCAAGAACTGATCCTAAGAACCCCCAAAATCCATAACGCAAATATGAAGCATATCCTCCAATATCTAAATGGTGCGCTGTGACTGTCCGTCCGTCTGGGGGTGAAATTTTATACTGAACTCAACCTGTGTGCCTAGCTCACATTGTACGGCCCTCCAGAAGTGTGAGGTGAACTGTGTACCTCGATCAGAAATGATGGACACTGGCACACCGTGAAGACAGAGGATCTCGTAAATATAGATCTCAGCCAACCACTCGGAAGAATAGGTAACTGCTACTAGAATGAAATGCGTCGACTTGGTCAACCTGTCCACAATAACCCATACCACGTCAAATTTCTTCTGAGTCTGTGGGAGCCCAATAACAAAGTCCATGGTAACATGCTCCCACTTCCACTCAGGAATCTCCAACCTCTAATGTAAACCACCATGCCTCTGATACTCGTACTTTACTTGCTGACAATTTGGACACCGAGCCATATATGCAACTATATCCTTCTTCATTCTCCTCTACCAATAATAATGTTGCAAGTCCTGATACATCTTGGAAGCACCCGGATGAATGGAATACGGGGAACTTTGGGCCTCCTCAAGAATCAAATCATGAAGCCCATCCGTATTGGGCACACAAATCCGACCCTGCATACGCAAAAACCCATCATCGCCAATGGTAATGGCATCGCCGTACCACACCGTATGGGGATCGTCATACTGACGCTCTCTGATACACTCATACAAGGAAGATCGAGAAACCGTGAAAGCTAGAACCCGACTAGGCTCCAAAACATCTAACCTCACAAACTGGTTGGCCAAGGCCTGACCATCTAATGCTAACGGTCTCTCACCAACTGGAATATTTGCAAAGGTACCCATATTCACTACCTTTCTACTCCGGCCATCAGCCACCATATTGGCCTTCCCAGAATGATACAAAATGGTCATATCACAGCCTTTTAGCAGCTCCAACCACCTCCGCCGCCTCAAATTAAGATCATTTTGCTTGAACAAATACTAAAGACTCTGATAATCCGTGAACACCTCACATAACACGCCGTAGAGGTATTGCCTCTAAATCCTTAATGCATGAACAATGGCTGCCAACTCCAAGTCATGAACATGGTAATCATTCTCGTGAACCTTCAATTGCTGCCACACGTATACAATTACCCTACCATCTTACATCAATATTGCACCGAGCCCAACACATGATGCATCACAAAACATCGTGTAGGATCCTGAACCTGTTGGCAACACCAACACGGGCACCTGAGTCAAGAAAGTCTTGAGCTTCTAAAAGCTCAACTCACACTCATACGACCGCCTGAATAGAGCACCCTTCTAGGTCAATCTAGTCAATGGGTCTTCTATGAATGAAAACCCCTCCACGAACCGACAATAATAACCCGCCAAACCTAGGAAACTCTGAATATCTGTAGCTGAAGTAGGTCTAGGCCAGTTCTGAACTGCCTCAATCTTCTTAGGATCCACTTTTATGCCTTGGCCAATACAACATGTCCCAAAAAGGTGACCAAGTCTAACCAAAACTCACACTTTGAAACTTTGGCATATAATTAACTATTTCTCATAGAAGAAAGTACAATCTAAAGATGTTTCTCATGCTCCTCTCGATTACGGGAGTAGATCAAGATATAATTAATGAATACGATCGATAAAGAATCCAAATAGGGCTTAAATACCCGATTCATCAAATCCATAAATGCTACTGGGACATTTATCAACCCAAATAACATTACTAGAAACTCATAATGCCATTACCGAGTCCGAAAAGTTGCCTTAGGGACATCCAATGCCCTAATCTTCAACTAATGGTAGAAAACCTTGGAACCCTGAAGCTGATCAAATAAGTCTTCAATCCTCAATAACAGATACTTGTTCTTGATAATGACTTTGTTCAACTGCCGATAGGCTATACACATCCTCGTCGATCCATCTTTCTTCTTCACGAACAACGCGGGCGCACCCCAAGGCAAGATAGTAGGTCTAATGAATCCCTTATTAAGCAGATCTTGCAACTGCTCCTTCAGTTCGTCAACTAAAGTGGGGCCATACGGTATAGTGGAATATAAATGGGCTGAGAGTTCGGAGCCAAATCAATACAGAAGTCAACATCTTTGTCGAGTGATATCCCTGGAAGATCTGCAGGAAACACCTATGGAAACTCACGCACAACAGGTACTGAATCCATGGAAGGAACTTCCACAATCGAATCACGAACATAGGCCAAATATGCTAGACATCTCTTCTTGACCATACACCGAGCCTTCACATAAGAAATAACCCTACTGGTAGAATGGCCAGGAGTCCCTATTCACTCTAATCGAGGCAACCCGAGCATGGATAAGGTCACCGTCTTAGCGTGACAATCCAGTATAGCATGATAAGGTGACAAAATCTATACTCAAAATAACATCAAAGTCTACCATATCAAGAAGTAGTATATATACACTAGTCTCAAGACTCCCAATAGTAATCACACACGAGCAATACAAACGGTCTACAAGTGTAAAATCTCCCACCGACGTGGACACGTACACATGAGCACTCAAAGAATCACGAGGCACAACCAAATATGGAGAAAAATAGGATCACACATAAGAATAAGAAGAGCCCAGATCAAATAGAGTTGAATCATCTCTATAGAAAACTGGAACAATACATGTGATGACAGCGTTAGATGACTCATCCTCACGTCTAGCTGGGAATGCATGAAATGGGGCTGGGCCCCGCCACTCTGACCTCCATCTCTCGGATGGCCTCTAGTTGGTTGCCTTCCACCTCTAACGGCATGACCTCTACCTTTGGCAGCCTGACCCTTACCTCTAGGTGGCTGAGCAGGCGGTGAAGCAACCGGTGCTGGAACCTTTGCATGAGAACTCTATTGTGGCATGTTGTTCAATAGTCTCAAACAAAACCTCCTGATGTGACCAATACCTTCACACTCAAAACACCCACCATGTTGTTGTGGCTGCCAAAGCTGAAATTGACCCGAACGGGCAGGAAAACATGGTGGTTACTCTGGATCGGAGGTGCACTAATAGGAGATGATGGTGCATTGTAGGTGGACTACCCAGGGTTAGATGCATAAGGACCATGACTACCCGAAGCACTGTTGGATTCTTTAAGTGCTGACTGAAATTGTCTAGGAGGATGGCCTCTACCAAAAGTACCCCTACCTCCAGATAAGGCACCACTGAAACCACCGGTATGACGAGGCCTCTTATCAGACACCGTCCATCTCTTGACCACGAACCATCTCGATCCATCTAGAAATATCTACGGCCTCTGGAAAGAACTATCATCTCCAGTCTCCTTGGCCATCTGTAGCCTGATACAGAAAGTGAGCCCATCAATGAATTGCCTCACTCTCTCCCACTCAGTAGGGAGTAAAATAATGGCATGAAGAGCTAGTTCCAAAAATCAAGTCTCATACTGGGTAACAGTCATACTACCCTATTGAAGACGCTCAAACTGCCTGCAATAATCCTCCCTCAAAATGATAGGAATGAACTTCTCTAAGAATATCTGTGGAAACTTATCCCAGGTAAGTGTAGGTGAACAATTTGGTCTAGCCAACACATAATCTCTCCACCATCTCTTGGCAGAACCGTTCTCTGAAACACTACAAAGTCAACCCTATTGGTCTCAACAATCCCCATGTTGCGCAACATCTTGTAGCAGCGGTCCAAGTAATCCTGTGGGTCCTCAGAGGTTCACCATTGAAATGAAAAGGGAAGAGCTTGGTAAACTTATCCTTCTTTAACAAAGCCTCAGAAGACATACTTGTGCCGCAACAACCAGTTGAACCACCCCAATTGGTTGGGCTGCTAGAGTCTGATATAGGGGAGCCACCTACTTCATGGTATGAGTAGCGAGAGTTTGTGATCGTCTCCCAGCTCGAGAGACGGCTGGTGCCACAAAAAATGCACCGATTTGGGATACACTCTCCATAAAGCCCACCAAGCGGGATAGAGCATCCTGAAGCACAGGAGTGGCTATGAATCCCTTCGGGACCTGAGCTGGTCCGACGGGTACGGTATGAGCTAGGAACTTCTCCTCATGATCCACCAAAGTCCCCTCTGCGGATGCTGCTGCCTGAGCTCTACCTCGGCCTCTGCCCCTAGTAGTAGCTGCCAGGGGCTTCGGCTCCTATCCAGCTACAGATGTTGTGCGTTTTCTCACCATCTACGAGAGAACAATAATAAAATGGTTCAATCATCAATGATAGAATAGAATCGCACAATAGAAAAGGAAAGAAGTGAATTTTTTCCAAAAACTCCATAACCTGTGGAAGATAAGTACAGACTTCTCGTACTGATCCTCCAAACTCTACTAAGCTAGACTCTACTAAGCTTGCTCATGACTCGTGAGACCCAGGCAACCTATTGCTCTTATACCAACTTGTCATAATCCGAAATTTCCACCTTTGGGACCGTGATGGCGCATAACATTTCACTTTCTAGGAAAGCCAATGTTAGATATAATTATTAGCCATTTTTGACAGTTCAAATCAAATGAAAACCAATAAGCTGAATAAATTGAAATAAAGTAAATAAACTAATAAACAGTGATATCCAAATACAATCCCAGAACTGGTGTCACGATTACACGAGCGTCTAAAGTATTACAAATAATTGTCTGAATAAAAGCATAACTGTCTGAATCAAAATATACAACTAAGGTAGTGTATGAGGGGACTTCAGGGCTGCGAATGCTATGTAGATGTACCTCAAGCCTCCGCCAAGAACCAAATCCGAGAAAATCTATTGGATGTTGCTAGGACCCACTCCGAAATCTGCACAATAAGTGCAGAGTGTAGTATGAGTATAACCGACCCTATGTACTCTATAATTGTCGAGCCAAACCTCGACGAAGTAGTGACGAGTCTAAGGCGGGCCACTTACAATAACATGTACGCAGTATAATAATATCAGGGAAGGAAAACAAGAAATGGAAGTAAGGCAGTTAATTCATGAAAAAGAACTCAATCCTTACAATCAGAGAACCCAGAATAACCGATCTCATAATTTCATGTAATGATGATGGTGTAGGTGCCTTTGGAACCCCAAATTCAACTTCAATTGGCCCGGACGCCTTCGCAGAAGGAGGAGCTTCAAATTCAAGTGGTATAGACATATTTACTTCGTCGTCCATGGAGGGCTGATTCTGCACAACAATTGGGTTAAGGGTAACCGTCGGCTTCTTTGGTTCATCCCCTTCAGCAATCAAACCTATTGACCCTTTGGGGTCCCAATCATCCTCGATCTCGATCATATGAATGTCTCCACCTTTGTGGTCAGGCGGGGGGTTGTTACGAACATTAGGAGTGGGCTCCTTTGCTACAATGACCTTATTGTCGATCAGGGTCTGAATCTTATCTTTCAATAAACGGCACTCGTCAAGGGCGTATCCCTTCATGCCGGAGTGATACGCACAGGTCTTGTTGGGGTTGACCCACTGGGAGGGATTTTCTTGAGCTTTGGCTGGGATAGGAGTGACGTAACCAGTAGCTTTAAGTCTTTTATATAATTGGTCAATTGGTTCTGCGATGGCTGTGAATTGTCTGGGAGGTTTACGATCAAAATTTGGTTTGGGTCTCGGAAAATTTTGATGGGTGGGTGGTGATTGATAGTGAGAGGGTTGAGAGTTATAAGCTTGGTAAACAGGTGCTGGTTGGGAGTATCTGGGTAAGGTGGGTTGATATGTGAGAGGTGGGGAGGACTGGTAAATGGGAGGTGGATAGGAGGGTGCGGGTGCTTGGTAATTTGGGGTAGGCTGATATGTAAGTGGAGGTGATGGGTAAGTGTGGTATTTTGGTGGTGATTTGGCTCCCTGTGCGACCATCACGGCACTTACATCTTTCTTCTTGGTCGCACCACCAGTTTGTAAAGCCTTATTGGTGGCTTGCAATGCTTCAAGATTTGTAACCATACCATTCTTGATGCCCTCTTCGATTCTTTCTTCGAGTTTGATGATATCAGAGAACTTTTGACCCTCGATCAACATCAACCTCTCGTAATATTGGGGATTCTGAGCCCGGACAAAGAATCTATTCATTTGCTCTTCTTCTAGGGTCGGCCTGACCTTTGCAGCTTCTGACCTCCAACAAGTAGCATACTCGCAAAATGTTTCGGTGGGTTTCTTCTTCAAATTCTGTATGTAGAATACATTTGGTGCATTCTCTGTATTAAATCGGAATCTATCCATGAAGTCCGATGCCATACCTACCCAACTCGTCCATTTCTTGGGGTCTTGGCTGATGTGCCAGGATAGTGCATCTCCTTTTAAGCTCCTCATGAAGAGCTTCATACGGATTTTCTCATCTCTTCCAACCCTCACTAGCTTATCGCAATAGGTCCTCAGGTGGACTCTGGGATCTCCTGCTCCATCAAACATTTCGAACTTGGGAGGTTTGTACCCCTCCGGAAGTTCAACATCTGGTTGAATGCACAAGTCCTCGTAATTCAATCCTTCAAAGCCTTTGTTACCTTCCACGCCCTGAACTCGACTGGTTAATTTCTTGAGCTCTGTCACTAAGTTCCTGATGAGGGAGTCCTTGTCATCAGACTCAGGTGTGGAGATGGTCATTTGTGGTGTTAAGTGGCTCAGGAATGAGTAGTGGGGTATTATTTGGAGTGTGGCATGTGTTGCAGGTATGAGTGGGTTGTATCTGTGGTTGCGGGGTGTTTTGTGGAGGTGCGAGATTTTGGGTGTTGACGTCAGGAGCGGTGAGGGAAAATGATAGGTTTGCCAAATTCCGAACCTGATCCAGTTCTTCTCGGAATTTCAACAGCTTTTGTTCCAGTTGTGCAGTAGTTTCCTTAGCAACCGGGGTACCCTGAGGAATCTCAATCTCCTTTCTGGCGCTTGTATCTCCCATTTTGCCTTTGTTCTTGTTCCGGACAGGACTCGGAGGAGGAGGAGATGGAGGGCCCTTGGATCTTGTAGAGTATGCTGATGGTGCCAGAATGCACGAACTAACCTTTGGGGAGAGGAATAAAAAATAAAAGAAAAACAAAAAGGTAACAAGTTAGTGCGGGTTCTGAAAAAAATATTGTAATATTTAAACACGTTGTGCGAAAAAATATAAATCGCGTTCTAGTTTTGGTGCCTCGTTGTGCCCGAGGTAGGCCTAGCGACAAATAGTTTTGGAGAACTTATAATGCTAAATGCCTCATTTTATTGATAAAAATAAGACGAATCCAAAACGACTCTAAATAACAGAAAGTAAATGTCACTAGTGGCCATTGTCCTTATTACATCATTAAGGCAAAATAAATGACTCCTGACTACTTGGTCCCAGAGGGACCTTTCCCAGATTTGGCATCCTTGTCTCCCATGAACAGCTCCACCAATTCGCGTAGTCCTAGCAACAAGTAAGCTCGGGCCAGATGTCCGCTTGCATTTCCTTCAGCGTTTTGGCAGTCTTCGATCCTTTTGATGAACTTTCCTTCCAGCTGTATTAGACCCCGCTCCAAATACCCTAACCGATTGTTGGCGCTGACAGCCATTTCTTTCCACTCCTCGATCAATTTCTGATGGGCTTCTTGTATTTCCCGATGCTCACTTTCACACTCTCGAATTCTCTTGCGCAGTTGATTATACTCAGCATGCTAGTCAATAATTCTGTGACCTCGAACGAATCTCGGCTGACCCATGTTATTGTCTTCTAACCAAGACGAATAATACAATACATAACCGGCGTGGTACCTATCTGGCTCGATGGATTCCTTCCCCAAAACGATTTTGCAATGCCACAAATGCTGAGCTTGGCACCTGTGAGGGCTATCATCGTCCTGGAAATCAGCCCCGAGGTGGCTTGTTTTATCAACCCTTGGTATGATTTGTCTTCTTCCAGCTTTCCTCATGTCTTGGAGAGGAACGTGAGGATAAGTCCCTCTCAAACCAATCAATATAAGAAATGGTGCATCTCGAGATCGGACAATGAATTCATCCGCAGGGAACCACTCAAACATCCATTGCACCTAGTCTTCTTTCGTGTTTTCGAACAATTCTACCCATCCTCTGGCGTCCTCTGGCTGAGCGAACATCTTTGGCTTATAATTCATACGCCTCGGCTGGTGGAAGGCGATATGATCATCCCAATCTCTTCGTAGGATCTCCTGTCGGTATTCTCCTTTCTGGAGGTGTTCCATGAGCCAAAACTGAAGCAATAAGTTGCAACCCTCAAAATGACTGCTTTGTTATTGACATTTGTTCAAGGCGCGGTATATCTCGATGACGATCATGGGCACTATGCTAAAAGTTTGTCCACCAATCCCTTCCATCAAAGTTTTGGTTACCATGGCTAGTCTGTTGTGGATCCTAACCTTCTTCATAGGGAACACGATCATCCCCAAAAAGCAAAACATGAAAACAAAGACCCTTCTATGGACATGCCCCAATGAGGGTGATAGCAAATTCGTCTGAATAGGTGCGGTATGACTTGCTATGGCTGTACCTTTCGTATAGATAGTCAAACGGGATATAGGAGTCTTTCAAACAGGTTAAGTCTGGGTTTTTCTTCAACCCCATCATTTTAAGGAAACCCCTTCCTTTGCGATTTTCAGGCATAAGCAAACCTGGAGTCTCCCAAGGAATTCCAGCTAAACCCCCTATCTCTTCAAGTAAATGAGTCATTTCAAGATCACCAAAGCAGAACACAGATTTGTCACTATCCCAGAACAATATTGCAGCCTCTATGATTCTGTTGTTAGGCTGAATCTCTAGGAGAGAAGGCAGATTCCCTAAGTACTTGCGGACAAGTGTTTGATCACTAGAATGGAGATCGCTCCACCAATTCAGCAGCCTTGGATGAATGTTGGTTACCATGCCAAATCTGGGGATCTCGTGCCTCATTTTCTGCAAAAGAGAGTGTTAGGCCCTTACCCCTACCGGAATCGACTATTTAAATCAATAATTAGCATAGCAAGCACTTAAGTTCTCCAAATAAATGCACAGAACATGGAAGCATCTGTTTGGGTTTCAAGGAAACCCGGTGGACTTTGGACAATGCTATCTTAATGAGTCATTATGTGGACAACATAACTGACTCGGCTAGGTTTGACCATGATGCATGTACGATTTAAATGGAATAAGGTTTCTATTTTGAAGTGTTAGACTGGTACCCTTGAGCGTACAACTCAAGAGGGAAAGGCACAGAACCGTCGACTACACTGTTGATCGACTGATTTTACCGCAAATATGCCTTTGCCAAATTTAGGGGGTGATAGTATTGGAAGTGTGCAACTACTCATTATAAGCATTGCTATAGTATTTGTTTGGTATGAGTGGAATATGATGCTGAAAAAATGCAATTTACAAGAATGAAACATGTTGACATGTATTTTCACGTTCATACAATAAAGTCAGTAATGATTGCTCAGAAATTATAACAGTATTGATGGAAAAGCGATAAAATAAAGTAATTAAAGAAAACGAAACAAAAAAAACAAGTTAGTTTCAAATAAAGACATTAAACAAAATCAATAAAACAAAGCAGTAAAGTCACGTATAGCATGTAATGGTAAAAGCCTAAAGAAGTCCCCAGCAGAGTCGCCATGCTGTCGACGCCCCCTTTATCCTAAAGCGGAATCGGGTTCACGATATTCGGGAAGACAACTTTTTCCCACTTTGGGAATTAGGTTTTTTTTGTTGAGAGTTTGGAGATTCACCACCTAATGATTATACCGCATTAAGACACTTTTAGAAGAATTAAAGATGCAGACCAAAGCTTTGGGTAAGGGCTTGAAATTATCTCGAGGGGAAGGTGTTGGGCACCCCTCAAGATCCACTAGTGTGGTTCCCGGCCATGCTACAATTGTGACTTTAGATGTAAATGTAAATAAACAAGTACAAGAAGCACAAAAGGTTAAAAGAAGTGCTGAATTTTAAAGGAGCAATTTTTGTAAAATAAAAATGTGCAAGTAGAGGAAAAGGTCAAATACTTAGTGAAAATAATCCGAAAGATCATGCGAGAAGCAGAAACTAAAAATGCAATAGCTTTAAAGATTCAGAAAATTTTGTTAAACTAATAAAGAAGGAGAAAAGGGTCCTAGGTTTATACATTACATGGATCATTCGCACAACACTGGTACTCAGTTGTACGCGGAGTATTATCGTGTAATCATCATCTCCATGTCTACCCTTCCCACCCCGTTAAGGTATTAAAGCGCGGAACGGTATCGTTTACTTATCGCATGCTACTACCCCTCCCAATCCTATTAGTCCTGGGGTATTAGGACTTCTAATCCTAAAGGGAAAGAAATGGATGGGGGCTTTTGTGGAGTTTAAAGGATAAAATTCTAGCTCGACATTCAAAACAAGTATCAAGTGAAAGGGGAGAACAAACAAGCATACAAGGCTCAAATTAACCCCAGAAGTCAAACAATCATTTAGCTTAGCATGTCTTGACAAATACTGATTTGGTCTTAGATTTAAATTAAGCAGCGAGCGGACTGGTTCAACACATATATTTAAATAGAAAGTCTGCATTAGGCAACTCGGATACAGTTGTCAGGGACTGACCTAATTCATTAATTAGCCAGCCTTTTGTTTATGAGTTGAAATAAAAACCTAGGCGTAGGATCTATTAATTTCAAGAAAAAGATGCAAAGAGTTACCAGTAGTTTCAAAAAAAAAAATGCAAGTTGATTTTAGAAAAAAGAGTTATCAGTTTAAATAAAGAGAAAAGATGCAAACCGATTTTGGAAAAGAGTTATCAGTTGTTTCAGAAAAATGTAGACTGATAAAAAGGTTTACGAGTTTAGGGGGAGTGAATATTGGTTATAGGAAAAGGTTTACCAATTTTAGCGGGTTTCAGAAAATTACTAGTTTTAGTAAAGACACGAGTACTGCTTAAGAACGAATGATGCTATTAAAGACGAGGTTTCCTATAGGCATGCTTTCTATACGTTTACTGTTTTTAACACCCTTTCATGACATTAATAGGAGTCTTATACACATGATGTCTATATGCAACTTTGTTATTAAGCCTATAAATGGTTTGCCTAATGACATTTAATGCAGAAATGCAAGAGCCTATAGACATGATCTCTATATGTGTCATTACAGAATCATGAATGTTAAATCCTATAGACATGCTTTCTAGGTAATTTTGCGGTAAAGTTAAGCGTTAAATCCTATAGGCATGGTCTCTATATGATTGAATCAGTATTAAAGACCCTACATGCAGGATTTCTAGTTTGATAAAAATCCTAACTCATGATTTCTACCCCTTGGATGCAAGAAAAGTAAAGACCCCTCCCACACCCTTTTACTATACTCCCCGAGTTTCATACAAAATTATTACAACCCAATGAATCAAACTGGAAATTAAAAGATACACCAAAAGCTAACAGCTATATCCGAGCAGCCTAATTCAACCTTAATGTTTAATAACATACGATTGAGCCACTTCCGGGATCCAGATTTCCGAAGCATTCTCTTTATCCAAGGTGTTTCAAAGTTCCAAGGAATCTCAGGGATTTTACGCATTGCTTACACCCAGGATACTATCAGAATTAGAATAGTGCAGTGTGGAAAAGCCAGCTCTCATGCATCCAAGTTCAGAGGGAGCTCAGGAGTCCCAAAGCATGGCTTGCAAGAGAGGGGCAGAACTTAAAACTAAGAGTATGTGCAAAGTGAAAGGGGAATTGGGGAGCCATGGCAAGTGGTGGTCATACCTAGCCACAAAGTAGGCTGGCACACCCCTGACCACTTGTTTGGTTGAACAAGTTAGGAGCAGACCTTTTGAAGGTCAGACCTAAGTCTAGATAGTGATTAGGACACTATCAGACCCCAGTCCAGGGCTCAGACACATAAAAGGGGGGAAAGGGAATGGGCATTGATTGAGTTTGGGATTCAAAGAATCCAGTTCAGGATCATAAACAACAAATTTGAGTGTTGTTATGTCCTGAACCATAACTCACATACAAAAGGTTAAAGGGTAAGGGGATTCATAAAGTATCAAATTCATGACAAATAACTGACTGCATACATAATTTAAATACTGAACTATAAAGGAAAGGGGAAACATGCGACAATATGCTTGAAACAAATGGGCAGAATTAAACACATTGTTGTTGAGGCATGTAAACTAATTGAGACATACCAGTAGAGAAGCAAAAGAGTGCAGAAGAAAGTAAACAAAGTCCACAGCAGTGCAAGTATCAGAAAGAGAGAGTTTAAGTGAGAGTGAATTGTGAACTCAGATTGTGTTCTGTTTCCGTGTGTGTTCAAAGAGAAGGGAGGAGAGTATTTATAGTTTTGAAAATGTGTAGAGAAATAAGGTAACAAGTACAAGTTTAACACAAATACGGCATGAATACAAATCAGAATCAAATTAGTATAAGATTCCCCTTCAATCAGGGGATCTTTATTCAAACGGATGCTAACATATTTTAAATAAGGAAAGGGAGAATGAACCTTGTACATAGAATGGTTGTTGCCATAAAAGAAGCAGTAAGGTAATATAATGGGCAATTAAGTCTAAGTACAGGGTGTAAAATTATTTTTGGAAAGATTCAGGGAGGCCAATCAAAGGAAAAGAATCAATTACCCCTAACGGGCGAGTAAAATCAGAATTTTACTAAGGAAAAGTTTTTGAAAATTACTCATAAGTTACAGAAAGAACTCAATATATATATATATACATGAATGCACAAGTAATAGGCACGTGAAGCTAAGTTGTGGCAAAATAATAGCATGTAGCAGTAACTAAAAGGCATGATAGTCAAGTTTCAGTGCTTAACAATAGAGAAAAGATTCAGAAGCATGCAAAGAACTCAGAACCAAAAAATAGTCAAGAGAATGGAAGCACACTGCAATTTCAACGAACGAGTTGCACAAACAAAAAGAGATTGAATAGTCCCCAAAGAAACTAGGGTTTTCGAGAATCAAACGAGTTTAGAGGAGATGAGCAGTCAAACAAACAAAACAGGTTTAGAATCCCGGATAAGCCCCAAAATTAGGGTTTTCACTCATGCTAAATCAGATATAGGAGAGGGTAAATCAAGTGAATAACAAACAGAAACTCAAACAAGATCCCAAAATTAGTGCTTTTAACATGCTAATTCAGATAAAAATAAGGTGAATCAAACAACCACTAACAAACAGACCGGGAAACTCAAACAAAATCCCCAAGAAAATTAGGTTTTTCAACATGCGAGTTCAGATAGAAGATAATACAAACAAATATAGTAAAAACATGTCGAGATTCAGAGAAGAGATGTTCGAGATAAAATAACATGCAACCCTAGTTGAGGAAAATAAAGTATCTGAAAGCAAACATTAAAGAATCTTTGAGAAAAATGCATAGAAGGTTCACACACACATAGATCCAGAACAGATCTAAAATAAATCGAAGGAACCTCAGAGATTAGGGTTTCGTAAGAAACCCAAGAGACGAGATAGGCTTTGGAAACCATTGATCTGAGCAGAGAAGTCGAAGATCGAGCTCGAATAGCTATGGCTGGCCAAAAAAGGGTCGAAGACGACCGGAGAACAGTCATCAAACAAAGGCTTGGTCGGAACCCTTCAAGATCTGGACATTGGACCTTTAGAAGTGAGCACACAGAAGCCATGAGAGGCTAGGATAGGCCTCCGATGAGCATGAGAAGCCATAGATTAGGGCTTAGATGAGAGGTAGCAGCTAGGGTTTGAGGTGGTGTTGGGAGCGTTTGAGAGAGACGAGGGATTAGAGGCGGCGGTCTTTGATAGAATGGGGAGGGTTTGGGGGGTCATTGGGAATTAATTAAGGTAAGGGGGAGCCTGGGCCGTTGATCAAAATGATCAACGGCTCAGATTAAAAGGGACACGGGCCGGTTCGGGTGATTGGGTCAGGGGTCGGGTTGGCATGGTAGTTAGGCTGGGCAGTTTTGGGCCTGAATTTGGGTTAATTGGGGTTGCCAAATTGGCTATGATTGAAATGCAATTGAGGTCAAATCGTAAATAGCCAATTTTCCCTTTTATATTTTATAAAAATAGTAATACAGATTTTAAAAATAAATTAAGAGTACTGGGTAAATGAATATTATATAAATATTAATTTGAAAATGCTGGGACTAATTTTATAAACATAAAATGCCATAAATTACAAGATAGGCTATAATTGCAACTATATGCAGTTTAGTTTTAAAAATACCAAATGAACTTGTAAAATTATGCGAAAATTACCTTAATTATATTTTGGTGTAAATGTAAAAATAAAAATAAATTATTCACAAAAATGATAATTTTGGAAATAATTATTGGATTTTGTTGTATAAAAATAGGTAATAAGTTGGTTTTAAAAATCATTAAAAAATACCAAAACTCTTGGGTGTGCTTATATATGCACCAATATGCTATTTTAAAAATATTTAGGTATAAAAATACTTAGGAAAAAATTGGGTATCAACAGCGGCGTGTAACCCGATCCATAAACATTGTCAATAAAAGCAATCAATTCAATAGATTAATTTACAAGAATCTCCACAATTATGGAATATGAAAGAAAAGCAATAAAAGAACCATGTACTAATCAACGTAATGCTACAGATAATACAAAAACAACAAGCCAAATACATGATAGTTAAGGTGTTCAAGTAAGATAACTAAGGCAAGTAGCAATTAATTACGGAGTCATGGAAGAACGAACGATTCAATACAAGATTAATAAATGACAAGTAACATATTACAGCATAGAAAGCAATTAAAGCATGTAACAGTTAAAGCATGTAGTGAGATAATTTATGAAATACGAGAAAGACATAGAAACATTTATTTTGACGACGTATATACACTCGTCACCTCGTATACTCTGTAACACACATAATTCACATAACATATAGTTCAAGATTCCTAATTTTCTCAAATCAAGGTTAGGACCAACACTTACCTCACTCTACAACTCAAGCAATCAACCAAACAGGACCTTGCCTTTTGAACAAGCCTCCAAGCCAACAAAATCTAGCAAATTATTGACCAATTGATTCAAAATAAGCTTTAAAACTACCCACAATTGAAAGAGGTTCAATTTAGATCATTTTCTAAAATATCAATAAAATTCAACCTTGGGCCCGCTTGGTCAAAATTGATATTCAGACTAAAACACGATCACTCATTCACCCCGAGCCCGGTTATGTGATTTGTTTCGAAATCTGGACCCAATTCGAGGTCTAAATCTCAATTTTATAAAAAATTTCAATTCTATCCAAATCCCTAATTCCTACCATGGAAATCCTAAATTTGATATTGAAATCTCATGAAATGTAATATGTAATTGAAAAGAAATGAATTAAGTCCCTTACAATTGAATTTAGTAAAAAAAGTCTCTTCGAAAATCGCCTCTAGGGTGTTTAGGGTCGAGAGATTATGAGAAATGAGCAAAATTCCATTTCTCCCTGCTTTTACCCAGTTGCGGATGTCACAATTGAAATGTCTTGTTTGCAATTGCGAGCACCACATTCGCGAGAAAAGGGTCACAAATATGAACCCTGTCACAGAAAAGCAAAAGTCGCAAATACAACATTAAGGTCACAAATGCAACATTGAGGTTGCAAATGTGAACCCAAAACCATCGAAAATGCGACCCATAACTTCTCAAATGCAAAGCAGTACCCTGGTGGTCAGTGATCGCATTTGCGACCACTTTCTTTGCAAATGCGAATGTCAATTGTCCGAAAATGCGAACTATTTCTCGCAAATGCAAGATTAACCAAGCCCAACCCATGCTCACAAATGCAAAAGATTCTTCGCAAAAGTGAGTATTGCATTTGCGAGATCTGCAATAGAGTACTAGCACTGGTATTGCACCACCAAACTTTTCCCGAGCAAAACTCATTCGAAACTCACTCGAGCCCCTCGAGCTCCAAACAAAACATGCACACAAGTGTTATACCATCATACGAACTTGCTCACGCAATTAAATCACCAAAATAACTCCTAAATCTACTAATCAATCCTCAAAGTGAATGAGCTTTGAAAGTGAAACTCAAGAACACTAGAATCACATTTAAGCGTCCGAATCATGTCAAATGAATTTCGAATTGAATCAAATTTTGCAGACATGTCTCAAGTAGCAATACAGAACTATTCCAAGTTTTAACATCAAAATCTGAACCCGTTATCTAAAAAGTCAACTTTCGGTCAAACCTTGTAATCCTTGAACTTTAAAAAATGCTAGTTTTCGGCAAAATGAGTCAAAACAAGTTAAGGACTTCCAAATTAAATTTCAGGCATACGTCTAAGTCTAAAATTATGATACGGACCTACCAGGACCGTCAAGATACTGATCAGGTCCGTTTACTTAAAATGTTGACCGTAGTCAACTCAAGTCATTTTAAAGATAAAAATTCACATTTTCTTAAATTTTTTACATAATTGTTTTGGAAAAATGACTCAAACTATGCACACAAATTGAGGAACGCTAAAGGATATAGTCAAGGTCTCGGAACATGGAAACATAGGCTAAAACTCAAAATGATCTATCGGGTCATCACACATTGCTTCACCATGACCATTTCTTTTTTTTTTGGGCGTTTTAGAGCCATAAAACTGAAATTCTGCCTGATTCTCAAATTTCTGTGTACTATAGATTATGCCATCTGCATGCATCCGGGTGACCGGTCCCGAATCATTTAAAATTTTATCGGACCATAAAAGATGACCTATGGAATAATAGTCATCGTTTTTCCATGACTGTTTTTCACTGTTGGCATTTTAGGACCATAAAACCGAAATTTCGCCCGATTCCTAGGTTTTATGCGCTATAATAGCCCACGCCATCTACATGCATCCGGGCGACCGTACTCGAATCACCTAAAATTTTACTGGCCCATAGAAAATGACCTAATGAACAATATTCATTGGACCGTTCCTCATTTTTTCACGTTTTAGGGTCATACAACTATAATTTCACCCGATTTCTAGACTTTCGTGTGCTATAGTCCACGCCATCTGCATGCATCCAGGCAACCGGACCCGAGTCGCCTAAAATTTTCCCGAACCATAAAAAATAACCTAAGAAACAATAATTATCGCTTAGTCATGATCGTTCCTCGGTTTTTGATATTTTAGGCCATAAAATTAGAATTCTGTCCGATTCTCAAATTTTTTTGTGGTATAGCCACACAACCTGCATGCATCCAGACGATCGGACCCAAATCACCAAAAACTTTCCGGACCATAAAAATGACCTAACGAATAATAGTCATCGATTCGCCATGACCGTTTTTTTTTGGTATTTTAGGACCATAAAACTGGAATTCCATTTCAACATCCTCGGGCTTGGATTTCGTCTGTACTGGTCGCTATACTCCTGCACATCTTACGCATAGCCCCCTCAATAAGATTAATGTGCATGCAATATCCAAAATCTTGATTACTCTTAGAGTGCTCCAAATCACCTAGTATAATGTTCATGTCCCCTTCTTTGTTTAAGAGTCCAAATAAGTATGTCGCCCATCTTCGTCTAATATGTGCTTCTTCGACTAGTACTTTTCCTTTCTCGTCTTTAATACACTTTACTTGATACAGTTCAAAGGTCATCCTTTCTCTCACCTTGGATAGCATGTACAACTTTTTGTCCCTTTTCCCTAAGTTCTTTATATAAACATCCAAATGTTGCAGTCTTAGCCCCCGTAACCATTAACTTCGCCTCCTTCCTGGTTTTCTTATACCGGTCCCTACTCATCCTTTTCTCCTCCTCGTCTTCTCTCTCCACTAGCTTTAATACATCGCTTTCTTGGCTTCCACTTGATCTTGGACCTCTCTATTGTAGCAAGAAAGTCAACATGGAAACAAACTTAAAGTAATGTAAAAATTCACCGAATATTAACACTTATAATATCGCAACAAATTAAATTGAAAGTAAACACTCAAGTTTATGTGCAAACGTTGGAGCTTTAGTGTTTCTAAAGCTCAAACGACATCAAGGGACTTAAGATCTTCTAAGCCAAAAAAAGAGTAATTTTCTTAAGGTGTGCTCCTTAGCTTGAACGGATGTCTCTTGTACCTTAAATACGTAATCAACACTCAATTAAGGTTTGAAATTTAAAGATGTTTAAACCAAATCACGATGAATATCAAAAGGGGGACTAATTTGGTCATAACTATTTTAATAAAAGTTTTGCAACAACTCTGCCCTGTATTTCAGCCCCCTTTTGACATAGTAGACAACAGAACTGGCCATTGTGGTCTTCATAACAATTGTGGATCTATGTCTTATTTTTCTATAGAATTTTAAAGAACTACAATCCGAGTTTTAGAGAAAAATATACGCTCAAAATACTAACTGCTGCCCAGTTCAAAAACATGATTAAATTTCTTACTTTCAAAATCTCAAATTTTGTAATAACAAACTTAAAAATTTCACCAAAATATGTTGAACAAGAAGCTTACCACAAGTTTGAGAGATTTCTTCGACAAATCTTAACCTAGGATTTCAAATAAGCTTAACCCATCTTGATTCTTGAAGATGACATTCAAACATATATTCAAAAGATAAAGACTAAAACTTTTATATAACCAAATGTGATCTTGACGGTAGTGGGAGAATGGTATTTGTGTGGATTGAGAGTTCTCTAATAAAAAGGCTAGAAGAAGAAGAACATGTCTTATGAGAGAGAAAGAGATTTTGCTAATAAAAGGTTTATCTCCCAAATGGGTTAAAAATAGATTTCATGGATCCAATAGGATATAATAAGTCTTTTTTATTCCCCAAATAAAGTAAAAAAATAAATAAATCTGTAAAACATTAGCAATAAAAATAAAAGCACCTAAATACACATAATTTATTTATAAAATTCAGGATGTTACACCTATTCCACCACTAGTCCTCTTTGTGGCAACTTGAGTAGCCCTTCAGGACCCCTAACATCTCTCAAATTGCTTCCCTAATGCAATTCACCGTCGTGATCCACATACTACTTGTGTCTCCACTAGTCCCTCATGCCCCCACTGCTAGCAACTTCTCCCCCGCTCCTGTGCTCTATCCTTAGTCAATGATCCCCGCTTAATCTTTGGTTGACCATACACAACTATCTTTTTCCTTTTCCTTAATCTCTAGTAGCCTGTTTGGCGAAGCTTCTAAAATGAGATTGTTTTGGGAAGTGCTTTTCAATAGAATACTTTTGGTGAGAAACAGTTTGTGTTTGGCTACTCAATTTAAAAAATATTTTTGAGGATCAATTAATGTTTAGCCAAACTTTTAAAAAATACTCCTAAGTATATTTTTCTCAAAATCATTTTTAGAAAAAGCATTTTTAAGGAAAAAACTACTTTTTCTGGTTCTTAAAAATTATTTCTTTCAAAAATACTTTTTTTTTCTTTTTAAAATTTTTGTCAAACACCTCAAATTTGAAAAGAAATACTACTACTTTTGAAAAAAAAAAAACACTTTTAGCTCTACAAGTCCATTACAAAGAACCTGTTGTGGTTGGAGAAGCTTATCAACAAAATGGCATTTCGTGTAAATAAATGGTGAAAGGAATGGCCAATTTTGTGAAACTGGCATTGCTTTTGAGATAAAGACACATGCATGTTACTCTGCTCTCAAGGACATATATCTACCGTCGGATCATTACTTTAACTCAACCAGAGTCAAGATTGAGCTTACTACTTTGGTTAGTCAATAGAGATGAGGAGAGATACGTTTCTCACTCTTTCTTCCTTTTTTTCCTGAAGACTGATGAGTGGTGATGATGTGAAACACTTTGCTTAGATATCTTATCATCATATTGAGATGGGTAGAGAGAGAGAGAAGAACAGTTTCTTCTCTGATGAGTGAGTGATAATAATAATAATAAGAGATTTACTTCCCACGGAGGGAGCTCTGTCTCTCTGTCTGAATAGGTTCTTCACTTCAGATCTGCTCATCTTCATAAAGTTGTTTTCTAATCATCGCTTCTTAATATTATTATTTTATGTTTGATGGTGATGATGACTATATTCCTTATCTGATTAATTAATATCGTATTTCTTGAATTTCATTGTTTTTTCCTTTCAGATCTATCCAAATGTTCCACTTGTAGTACCATAAAGGTCAAGTCTTTAGATCTACTCTCTCTCTGTTGTTAGATCTAGGTTTTTGTTCAAAAATGTGAAGTTGTTCTTCTTAATAAGTATCTTGGAAGGGTTAGTTGTACCATCAAATAATGTGTTTGTGTCAGTGTATGATGAATTACTTCCCAGAGGAAGTGTTGGAGCATGTCTTCAATTTCTTGACTTCCCACAGGGACCGAAATGCGGTGTCTTTGGTCTGCAATTCTTGGTATAGAGTCGACAGATTCAGTAGAGAGAAGGTGTTTGTAGGGAATTGTTACGCGGTAAGCCCCGAGAGAGTGATTGCTAGGTTTCCGAGGCTTAGGTCCCTTACCTTGAAAGGGAAACCCCATTTTGCGGATTTCAATTTGGTCCCTCATGATTGGGGAGGTTATGTTGACCCTTGGATTGAGGCGATGGCTGCGAGTGGTGTGAACTTGGAGGAGCTACGTTTGAAGAGGATGGTGGTTTCGGATGAGAGCCTTGAGCTACTCTCGCGATCCTTTCCTAATTTTAAGTCGTTGATTTTGGTTAGCTGTGAAGGTTTCTCCACTGATGGTCTTGCTGCTATCGCTTCCAATTGCAGGTATATATTCCTTTGCCGCAGCAAATCTTTCAGCCTAATATAATATATATGCATTACTATATCTTACTTGTCTTATTGTTGTTTCATTGGTTATGTGTGTTTGCTTTTCGTGAATTGCATCAATGCAGCGATAGTGCTTTCCTACAGTACTGCAGTTCTTCATCCTTGTGGCTTTTCTGGGTATTCGTTCTTAACCAAGCAATATACCAAATTGTGCACGTTTGTTTAGTATTGGGTGTTAAACTGTCTACAGTTTATGCAAGTTCTGTTCTTTGGTCTACTTTAATAAGTTCTAATAGAATAAATCCTTCTCTTTTTGGTGGCTCATGGTAGTTCATGTTGAAATGTCATGTTCATTCGCAATCAACTATCTCTTAAAGCTGCAAGCTTCTTTATAGCTCGCTCTGCGTGTGAAGTAAGATATGTAAATACCTTTCTTCTCTGCACCTTGGTTCTCTACAAATTTTCATACCCATGATGTCTCGGTGAAGAACGTATGTGAGGAGATCAAGGATGGTTTGAGCTTGTGTAAACGCAAATCTGTGATGCATTTTAATGATACATAGGGCAGATGATTAACTGAAATTGGTTGTCTGATTCTTGTAGGTTTTTAAGGGAGTTGGACTTGCAGGAAAACGAAGTCGAAGATCGCAGAGGACAGTGGCTTAGTTGTTTTTCAGACAACTGCACTACTCTTGTCTCTTTGAATTTTGCTTGCCTCAAAGGAGAAGTTAACTTGGCAGCTCTTGAGAGGCTAGTGGCTAGATGTCCAAACCTAAGAAGTCTGAGATTAAATCATACTGTGCCTCTTGATACTCTTCAAAGGATTTTAATCAAAGCTCCTCACTTAGTGGACTTGGGGACAGGGAGTTTTATCAGTGATCCAGTTTCTGAGACTTACAACAAACTAAAGAATGCTCTGAAGAGGTGTACTTCTGTTAGGAGCTTGTCGGGGTTCTTGGAGATTGCTCCTCGCTGCCTGCCTGCTATTTATCCAATTTGCCTGAATTTGTCGTCCCTGAACTTGAGCTATGCACCTGGAATCTACAGTGCTGAACTTATAAAGCTGATTCGTTTCTGCGGAAAACTAGAGCGCCTATGGGTTGATATTTTTGCCCCCCTTTTAATTATTTCCTTGTTGCTTTATTTTCCTACAATTGTTTGATGCGGTAAATATTGATTTTACAGATTCTGGATACCATTGGAGATAAAGGGCTAGGTGTTGTGGCTTCTACTTGTAAAGAATTGCAGGAATTAAGGGTCTTCCCATCTGACCTTCAAGGATTTGGCCATGCTGCTGTAACTGAAGAGGGCTTGGTTGCAATATCAGCTGGTTGTCCAAAGCTCAACTCATTGTTGTATTTCTGCCAGCAGATGACTAATGCCGCGCTTATAACTGTTGCCAAAAATTGCCCAAACTTTATTCGTTTCAGATTGTGCACTCTTAACCCAACTGTGCCAGATGCAGTTACCATGCAGCCACTAGACGAAGGTTTTGGGGCAATTGTACAGTCGTGCAAAGGCCTCAAGCGGCTGTCAGTCTCTGGTCTTCTAACTGATCAACTTTTCCTTTACATAGGAATGTATGCTGAGCAGCTTGAGATGCTCTCCATAGCCTTTGCTGGAGATAGTGACAAGGGGATGCTCTATGTGTTGAATGGGTGCAAGAAAATGAAGAAGCTTGAGATCAGGGATAGCCCTTTTGGTAATGTGGCACTTCTGGCGGACGTGGGGAAGTATGAGACAATGCGATCCCTTTGGATGTCGTCCTGCCAAGTGACCCTTGGAGCATGCAAGGCTGTCGCTCAAAAGATGCCGAGGCTCAATGTGGAGATCATCAGCGAGAGCGACCAGACACACACTTGCTCTGATGATAGGCAAAAGGTCGAGAAGATGTACTTGTATCGAACATTGGTTGGTCCCAGGAAGGATGCACCAGATTTCGTTCGGACATTGTAAAGATCATGTAAGCATCTGTTTGGGGGGGGGGGGGGGGAGTTGTTTCCCTCTGCCTTTTGTATCTTTAATTTGTTCAAATGAACTGTTATGTATTCTTAGTTCAACTACCAACTCATTGGAGTCTCCACCAATCACTTTTCTGGATGTGGCGATCCACAATTTATAGGGCTTTTCCTTATCTTGCTGTATGGATCTCTTCGCGTATTCCTTTACTCCAATGCCAGGAAAATAAGGATAGATTTTTGCGTTTTATATTTAACTTTCTACGCTAAATTCTCTCTGACCGACTATAAGATTTGTAATAATTTTCAGATTTGACTACTCTTTTAACTTGATAAGACTAGTATATGAATTATTTAAGGGACAAGTCTTAATTTTTCTACGTTGACTTAAAGGTACTTTTTAATCAGAGAAAGGTTTTGTAACACATCTACATTAGATCTTTAAGTAGAGCAATCAAATGCAATACGCATATGAACAAGCTCGCATCTCCTGCGATTACCTTGTGCAGGTCATAGAAAGACCAAGTCTTACTCAAACCGAATCTGCTCTATCAGATAATTATTGTTAAAGAACCCACACCATTTGGGCAAGCAAAACACTTTGCACCACAACCTCATTAAAAAAGAAAAGCACAGGAAGGAACCATAAGAAAATGAATCGTTGCTGCTCAAGAAACAGGCGACTGATCTATTGATCAAGGACTAAAACTATGTTCAACATTCTCTTACAGTGAATCTGTAACCTAGAAATCTACGGAGAAAATCAATTCAGTTTACTGATCAATTCCTCAGTCGTTACAGTGTAAATCTAAACTGGTAACCTGGGATACCTACGGCGTGAAAGAACTAAAACTGAAGGTGTCCAACTTGATAGGCATCCTTGCTTGAATAAACACCAAGTTGTGGAACCAACGTTCAGCGTTTCTTTTTGTTTCCCTTTGCAACATTGGATTTTGATGGGGTTGCCACCAGGTATACAAACATAACCACAATTGAGACCACAGAAATCAAGGATCCATATTTTGCCAATAAACTCTGCAAAAAAAAAAAAAAAAAAAAAAAAAAAAAAAAAAAAAAAAAAAAGAAAGGTAAAAGTTAAGACCTAATTCTTAAAACTTTCCATCGAAGCCATCATAAGTTCAAGAGAAACCCCACATTACTTTTGGGGAGGGCTAGGGGATATCAAATGAGACTCTGTACTCCATATCTCACATTGTCCTCAAATTTTCTACACTATGCAGTTTACTTTTAAAATTTGCAGCCAAATACATCGGCGTTTCCTTAAACTTGGCACCAATTTTTATCTTATCTTAGGATTCGACCTATTGAACACCTAAAGTTGGCAGATATGAACCTATTAAACCCTTCATTAGCAAATTGTAAATGAAACAAAATGCATGGAGTTGACTCGTGGCTGACATGGCAATTAGTCGAATAAGTATATGACATGTGGTTTTGGAGCCAAAAAATGCAACAAAAGAAGGAAAATAAAAAGTCTTTGATGCCCAAAAATGGAAAAAACTTTGTTTCCAGATAAGAAGTACTTCTCCCCGCTCCCTCTTGTCTTCTTCATCTTCTTTCTTTCTTGCCCAAATCGATTTCTAGTTTTACATGATTGTAATCATTCTCAAAACCAATAATAATACAAGAAGAAATCATACCTTAGCCTGTGAATTTTCGCCAGCAGTGTAAGATATCCACGCAAGAAAAATAAAATAAATTAAAGGAAGTCATTATAAGAAACAACGACCAGTTAAACCATATTTAGGTGGCCGTGTGCAGCTGCAACTAGTAGTTAAGCTTACCCAATCAAACTTTTTCTCAGGGGGTCTATCAGCTAGTATGTCAAGAGGAAGGATTGGAGTTTAGTATGCCTCCTAGAACAAAAACATTTAAGATCCAACACCATCCATATCAACCAAACAGGTAGAAGCATGTCAAGAAACAGATGAGAATGTCAAACTTGCAGAGCAGCCTTTGTGGGGATGCGGAATGTTATAACTGCTGGTGCACCATAAAACACTGTTTTGGTCTTAGCCTCCAACTCAAAGGAATGCGAGAGAACAGTTCCTATGACATCAGATAAACAAGTATGATAAAGAGAAATTTAAAGATACTTAATTTTCAGATACCATCATACTGCAAAAAATATGAGAACTCACGCATCCAGCCTTTCCCATGACATGGATGTGTTGCCAGCGACAATGTCAAACACATTTTGAGACCAGCTATCATCATTAAGGTTTAAATCATATGCCGTCCTGAAAAAATAAGAGCTTATTCGTGTCAAAAGAACAGCACACATTATTTTTTACAAAAAAGAAAGAAAGAACACAAAGAATCCATTTCATAGAAATAACATCACCAAATCTCCGAGATCTAATGGTGGATAGACACAAGAAAGCGAAGATTCAGAAAATAGACTGCCCTAAATCAGTATTAAATTCTAAGGCAGGTAAAAGCATGCACACACAAGTTTGAGATAAGAAATGTTAACAAGGTCGGAAAGATTTAATTGACAAAATATCATTAGTGGTTAAATTTCAGAGAATTATTACTGTTTTCACTAATAAAAGATCTTATGCTTGCAACTACTCAAGGGGCATAAACAGCTGGCTTGGATCCCTCAACTCCTCCTTTCCTCATCTACCTCTTACAAACGGGAAAAAAAAAAACCTTTCCTCTGCAATCATTTTCCCTCATCCTCCTCTGTTATGTCAATTTGGCTATAGTGATTAGGTTGAGAAATACTATTCGAAAAAATTTAGACAGTTTTTTTGGATGAGCCGTGGACTTGTCTTGTGTCACTATTTTCATGTACGTTCTTGGAGGTTTCATTGACACATTGCGGGAGGTTTAGCTATGTACTTGAGAATTCTCATTTTACTTCTCATGTATATGTCTTGAGTTATGATTTCCGCACTATGATTATGAGTTTTCGGTGAAGTTATGATTTTGATATATGATGGATATGCGAGCGAAATGTTTTATGTTAAAGATTTAAATTTGTTTAAAGAGTTCATATGCACGTATGTCATGATTATGATTAAAGAGTTCACAACAACGGGTGCCAGTCATGCCCGCCTAATTTGGGGCGTGATACTCGCAGGAAAGCACAGAAACCACAACTAATGACATTTGGCTGATCAAAAGAAGGAAAATGACGATGAGAAGGGAGCCAAAAAAAACCAATTCCATTAGAAATAAGAGGAAAAAAAGAAAATGATAGAAAGCATGATATGGATAGGGCTGAGATCTTTTACAAACAATTATACTTGATCCAACAGAGAATCATTTAAAATTGTAATATCATGTCAGGAAAGGGAGGAAAAAGGAAAAAGTACGAAAGGGAAGAAAAATTTTAATTAATCACATTAGCCACCCATCGGAACAGATGGATTAGATGAAGTATTAAATGAGACCCAAAAAAAAAAAAGTACTAACAATGCTTCCATGTAGTAACACTCACGCGACTAATAAGTAGTAGTAGTAATAATAGCAACGGATTAAAAGCAATTAATGCTAATTACTTTAACTACACACGAACTAAAAGGGGCGGAGCTAGACTGCCAGGAACAGGTTCGACCAGTAGTAGTAATAACACAAGCAATTAATGCTAATTACTTCAACTACACACGAAATAACAGGGCCGGAGCTAGGGCCGGGTACAGGTTCGGTCGAACCTAGTAGTTTTGATTCAAACTCTATACTTATCTTTAAAAGATCATTGAATATGTACAAACTAGTATCAATTTAGAATCTAGAAGCTAAAATGACTAGAATGCCGAACCGGCAAGCTTGAAATCCTAGCCTTTGCAACTAATACTTTCATATCCTTCACGGTAACAAAATGAAAACAAAGAAGCACAATAATTGCATATCATGCATAAATTACAAAGCGAAACACCGCCGAGATACCAGTAGTAATAAAAGTAGTAACCAGAGGGGAAACAAGTAGGATCTGGGGGAAAAGAGATGAAAACGTACGCAGATCCTTGATTATAGATGTCAATGGAGACAGAGAGTCGTTCGGCACCGGATTTCAGGCGTGTAAGAGTGACCTTCTTTTGTGCTACGATGAATGGTCTCTCCGAGCTGGCGATCGTTGATAATAGAGCTAAAACTACAGCTATGAGGACCGAATTTCCATTGTTGATAGTAGCAGTGTAAGCAAGGTCTTTCTCAGATGAATTAAGAGAGAAAGAAACAAACTAGGGTTGGGTTGAGCGAGTACTGTGCTAGATGTAAAATGGTCTGCTCTGTCATTTTATCAAAGCTCCTCTTTCCTCCACATGCACTAACACTAACATCCCAGTCGCTCCAATTGATTGATTGCATTCATATTTCCAAATCCGAACACTAACCCCACTTGTTTTTTATTTTTTTATATGACAAAATGTGTGACCAAGTTGTAAAAATTATTTTATTTTGAAAAGTATTTTTTTTGAAAAGTCCTTTTGTCAAAAGTACTTTTGGTAAGAAATAATTTCTGTTTGACTAATTAGTTTGAAAATCACTTCTGAGCAGCAATTAGTGTTTGACCAAACTTTAAAAAACTGTTTCTAAGTGTATTTTTCTCAAAAGTGCTTCTAAAAAAGTGCTTTTGGAGAGAAGCTACTTTTTTCTGCTTCTCCAAAATTACTTCTACTTCTCCTCAAAAATACTTTTTTCCTTCCACAAGCTTGATCAAACACCTTATTTTTTGGCCAAAAGTGTTTTTGACAAAAAAAAAGCACTTTTGACCAAACAGACTATAATACTTGCGTTATGATCAGGGGCCAATGTAGAGTTTGGACGCTGGGTTGATCTCAACCCAGTGCTTTCGATACGAAGTATAAATTTATATATAAATTTTATTAAAATTGCAACAAAGGGTAAGACTGGACATATAACTTTAAAAATACAACGATTTTAATGCTAAACACCTTAAAAGTTAAACCATAAATTTAAATCCTTATATATCAGGATCTATTTGTTGGAATTATTCATAATGCAACGTCAATTTGATTCCATTTACAACCAATAACCATGAGTTTTTTAATTTATTTTTCAAATGTCCTATCTATTTTCAAGTGGTCTCTTGCATGAAACCTTAAAGCCAAGTGTTGAATGACTTTGACAATGGCTATGCAAATCTACCATATGTCTTCATGCATCAAAGACAAGATACACTTGTCAATATTGGAGCCAAGTGGACTAATATAATGAGACAAGTGTCAAAAGATTCTCGACACTTGTCATACATGCAACCTACTTAATTACCTATAAATAGGTTATGGATTAGGCATCATAATCACTCAATCTTAACCAAGAATCCATCTTGCTAATCATTACTTTTCTTCCTACAATATTCTTTAATTTCTGTAACAATTACAGAAAATACCTTCATCTTCTCTTCTTTTTGGGCAATCAAGAATCCATCTTGCTAATCATTACTTTTCTTCCTACAACATTCTTTAATTTCTGTAATAATTACAAGAAATATCTTCATCTTCTCTTTTTTTGGGCAACTGTTTTGTGCAAATTCTAAACTTCGAGCCACGGGTGCACGTGTTTGAAGGTGCTGTGGAATCTTGGAGAGCAACCGGCCTTACCGATTTGCACCTAGTCGGACCGAAATCGCTCTCAAGGCAGTGGCTTGCCATGACACAGTATTTTTGATAAATTGTTCTTCTTTCCTTCTTGTTCCTAGTCAATATTATCTACTCATTTTTTTAACAATTTGAAAGCGATTTCATAAATAATACTCCATCCGTTTCAATTTATGTGAACCTATTTCTTTTTTGATCCGTGCCAAAAATAATGACCCCTTTCCTTATTTGAAAATAATTTACCTTTATGCAATGATTTATAACCACACAAAATATATGTGCCTCATTTTACACCATAAGTTCAAAAGTCTTCTCTCTTTTCTTAAACTTCGTGCCCAGTCAAATGGGTTGGAGTATTGACTAATGTCCACCACTTTGAATAAAATATTTCCTGATCTGTCAAAACTTGAGCCTTTAGATGGAAATAATTATAATCGTTGGTCCCACAAACTTTTAATTTTCTTTGAACACTTAGAAGCTGATTATATTTTGTTTAACGATCCTCCTACTGATATTGTTGTTTATAGTTCTAATGCTGCTAATATTATTGTTGCTGATGATACTGCTAAAAATAAATTTGAAAAGGATAATAAAATAGTGAGAAGGCATATGCTTAACCCTATGACTAACTCTCTATTTGATTCGCTTATAAATTATAAATCTGCTAAAGTCATATGGGACAATTTGGAGAAGAAATATGGTGTTGATGACGAAAAGAAGTATGTCGTTGGAAAGCAGATCAAGTTTCATATGGTTGATGATAAGCCAATCATAGAACAGGTTCACGAGTATGAGAACTTAACTACTGATGTTTTGAACGAGGGCATGGAGATGTGTGAGATTTTTCAGGCTAATGTTTTGCTTGAAAAGTTTCCATTTTGCTTGAAACATTTCCACCTTTCTGGAGTGATTACATGAATCAACTAAAATACAAGAATAAAAACTTAACTCTTCAACTACTAATTAGTTACATGAGGACCGAGGAAGCAAACTATCTCAAAGATGAGGAGTCTAAACGGCTTAAGGATAAGATGAAATCTCTCTCTCTTAATTCTTCTAAAGCTAACCTTGTGGAATTTTCTAATACTTTTGTGAAAGATAGGTTTAATGGAAAACAGAAGAAATGCCAGAAGAAAGGACATGTGAAGAAGCATAATTACTTCAATAAGCGGGAGGTCCATATTCAAAAGTCGAAAGGACCTTGCTATGTCTGCGGTAAAATTGGTCACAAGGCTTTTTAATGCAACCAGAGACAAGGATAAAGCTCAAAGAATGGAGGAAAATCTCCAGTCCAAGCCAACCTTACTGAGGGTGGTGATGTCATTTCTCCTGTGGTTGTTGAGGCGAATATGGTGGATAACTGGATACTGGACACAGGAGCTTCAAGGCTCCTTTGTGCCAACAAGGAGCTATTTCACGACTTTGAGAAATCTGCTGATGGTGAGTGTGTCTACATGGGTAACTCCACTACAACTGAAGTATGGGTAAAGGAAAAATTCTTCTTAAATTAACTTCTGAAAAAGCCTTAGCCTTGAATTTTGTATGTACCCTCCCTTCGTAGAAACATAATTTCTGGTGCACTTCTCAATAAAACAGGTCTTAAACTTGTTTTTAAATCTGATAAAGTTGTTATTTCTCGTGGAGGAGACTTTGTTGGGAAGGGTTACCTTAGTGGGGGTTTATTTATACTGAACATCGCTCAAAAGATTAATAATGCTAGTACTTTCAATTTTACTTATATTGCTGAGTCTATTGATTTGTGGCATGGTAGACTAGGTCATGTTAATATTGCTTCTATTAAAAGACTTAGAAAAATGAAATTAATTCATGTAGTTAATGTTGATTATTTTTCTAAGTTTCGTGTTTGTGTAGAAGCAAAACATACCAAAAAGTCTTTTAAGAATGTAACTAGTAGAAAAACAGAATTGCTTGAACTAGTACATTCAGACTTAGCAGATTCCAAGAACACTGTTAGTAAATGTGAAAATAAATACTACATCACTTTTGTAGATGTCTTTTCTAGATACATTAACGTATATCTTCTTAAGTCAAAAGATGAGGCTGAAAGCATATTTATAAAATACAAGGCAGAAGTAGAGAATCAATTAGATAGAAAAATCAAGAGACTTAGGTCTGACAGGGGGTGGTGAATATAGTACTAATACTCTAGAAGCCTTTTGTGAGAAAAATGGTATTATACATGAGATTAGTGCTCCCCATACTCCCCAACAAAATGGTGTAGCCGAACGGAAAAATCAAAACTTTAAGGAAATGATGAATTATATGCTTTTGAGTTCGGGTTGATATGATAATATATGGGGAAAGCTGTTTTATTTGCATGCTATGTTATTAATAAAGTCCCTCATAAGAAGTTAGATAAAACCCCGTATGAGTTATGGAAAGGGTTTGCCCCTAACTTGAAAATTCTGAAAGTGTGGGGGTGTTTGGCTAAGGTTGGTCTACCTGACTTTAAACAAGTAGCTGTTGGACCCAAGACTTTTAATGCTATTTTCATTGGTTATGCTCAAAATAGTGTTGTATATAGATTTATGCCTTTGAATGATAGTTTTATTTGTGAATCTAGAGATGCAGAATTTTTTGAGCATGTTTTTCCATTGAAAAATAATGTGCCTAGTGATGTGACTAATAATGCATCTACATTTATGCATGTTAATTCTCATATTGTGCCTTCTTCTAGTGTTACTGCTAATGAGCATGAAAATAACCTTAGAAGAAGCAAGAGACGTAGAATTGAAGCTAGCTTTAGTCCTGACTTTATTACTACTTTCTTGATTAAAAATATTGATCTTGATGTTTTTAATGATGAATTAGTGTCAATATATTTAATAGAAGAATACCCTAACACATACAATGAAGCAATGAGGTCAATAGATGCTAGTTTTTGGAAAGAGGTCATTAAAAGTGAATTAGACTCTATAGTTTCTAATCATACTTGGGACTTGTCTGATTTGCCTAAAGGTCGTAAACTCATAAGTAGCAAGTGGATATTTAAGAAGAAATTGAGACCTGATGGTATAATTGAGAAATATAAGGTCAGACTTATTATTAGGAGTTTTAACCAAATGAAAGACATTGATTACTTTGACAAACTCCAAATGACAAACGGTTTGATGAGTTGGAAACTAGACTCAAAGGGTTTTAATTTGATAGGTTTTGGGTCACACAACCCTTTATATAACGGGATATATGATCGTTTAAAGTGAGGTCTTGTGCACACTCATTTACAATTTCATCTATTATGAACTTTTCCAACTTCAAAAGTTCACGTTAGCCATCCGAAATCACCCCGAGGCCCCCGAGACCTCAACCAAAAATACCAATACATCCTATAACGTTATTCAAACTTGTTCCAATTATCAAAACACCTCGACTGACACCAAAATTATCGAATTACCTCGAATTCGAGCCTAAGTTCTTCTAAAACTTTCAAAACATGCATTCGATAAAAAACCCGACCGAACCATGACCGAATGACTTGAATTTTTTCACACATGTCCCAAATGCCATGACGTTTCTACAGCAACTTCCGGAGATCCGTTACGACCCCGGATCAAAATTTTACCTATCAACCGGAAATCGCCAAAATACTAGCTTTCGGTATTTCTAGCCTAAATGAGCTACGGACTTCCAAAATACATTCCGAACACGCTCCTAACTCCAAAATCACCTAACGGAGCTAAAAGAACCATCGTATTTCCATTCCGAGGCCTTCTTCACATAGTTCCGATTTTGGATCATTTTTCAACACTTAAGCTCTCATTTAGGGACTAAGTGTCCCAAAATGCTCCGAATCCAAACACCGAACGTCCCGTCAAACCAAAATAGCATAAATAAACTTAGAGGAAACAGTTAATAGGGGAACATGGTGTAAATTTTAGAAACGACCGGCCGGATCGTTACAATGACATATTAATCTTTGGCCCTAATGTGAATGTCATTAATGATACTAAGATTTTTTTTGTCTTCTAAATTTGAAATGAGAGATCTTGGAGAAATAGATGTGATTTTAAGGGTTAAAATCAAAAGAACTTCTAATGATTTTTCATTGTCTCAGTCTCATTATATTGAGAAAATATTGAAAAGGTTTAATTATTTTGATGTAGCACCTGTGAGAACTCCTTATGATCCTAGCATACACTTGAAAAAGAATAAGGAATCTAGTATTTCTCAAACTGAGTATGCTAAGATAATTTGTAGTGTAGTGTTTCTCATGAATCATACACGACCTGATACTGCTTATGTTGTTAGTAGATTGAGTAGATATACTCACAACCCTAGTAGTGAACACTGGAATGCTCTTCATCATTTGCTAAGATATCTGAGAGGTATTATGGATTGGTGTTTGCACTTTAATAAATTTCTTGCTATTTTAGAAGGATTTTGTGATGCAAACTGGGTTACTGATAATGATGAAGTTAGCTTCATTAGTGGCTATATGTTTACTTTGGGTGCAGGTGCTATTTTATGGAAGTCTTCAAAATAGACTTGTATAGCACGATCTACTATGGAGTCTGAATTCATTGCTCTTGAGTTGGCAGGGCAAGAAGCCGAGTGGTTGAGACACTTATTCGTAGACATGCCTTTGTGGGGAAGACAAGTTTCACCAGTTTCTCTACTTTTGACTCACATGCAGCAATTGGAATTGGCAAAAATAGTATGTACAATGGAAAAAGAAGACATATCTGCATTAGGCATGGTGCGGTAAAATAATTGTTGAAACATGGTGTTATTTCCTTGGAATATGATGATTGTTAGCTTAAGAATAAGGCCCTAGCAACATCCGAGGACGAATGTTTTTAAGGAGGGAAGATTGTAACACTCCTCAAATTTATAAAAAAATTTATATACACACACACCCATAAAATAATTGGATATACAATTAGGAAAATATTAATAATTTTAATATTATTAATTATTAAAGGTGGGTATCACTAATTATTAGTTAATTTTTTTAAAAAAAAGTGGAAAAGGGCCTAAAGCCCATAAAATGGGCACTTAAAAACAAGTAAAAATAGCACGGTATAGCCAGTTTTTGGACTGATCATTCAAAAATAGCCAGCGTTTACGAAGTCAATGAAAAATAGTCAATATTTTGCTACAACAGAGACCGGTCTAGCATAATATACTAGAGTTCGGTGCACCTGTGTATGAACTCCAGCATATTATGTTGGACCGGTATACTTTGTTGACTCCAGTATAATATACTGGAGACTGGAGCATCGGTGCTACAAACTCTAATATATTATACTGGATAATTATACCTACTGGAACTCCAGTATATTATGTTGGAGTTCTAGTTTACTTATGCTGGAACTCCATCATGTTATGCTGGAGTTCCAGCATACTTATCCTGGAACTCCAGTATAATATGCTGGAGTTCAAGCATACTTATGCTGGAACTCCAGTATAATATGCTGGAGTTCAAGCATACTTATGCTGGAACTCCAGTATAATATACTGTCGTATTTTCCAGGTTTTAAACAGTATTTTCGCTCAAATTTATCTTTACATGAAAAGTGTCTAAATTTCAATTACTTTTGAAACTAGTCTATTTTTGAATGACCAATTGTAAATCTGGCTATTTTTGAATTTCTTCCTAAGGCTCTTCAAGCCTTAACCAAAACACTGCTATCGTGAAAGCAGAAAGTAGAAAGCGGAAGACACGAAAAACAGAGCACTCAGGCAACAAAAAATCCTAGGGTTCTTCATAACTCACTTATTCTTAAATTCAGGTATGTAAAATCCCCTATTGTCAATTACCCTACAGTAGTAATAGGTAAGAATTAAATATTTAATTCCCTTCTTCCTTTATATCATCAATAAATTTTATAATTAGGTGTAGTACTTTAAAATTGATTAAAATGCACTGGTTGTTGTAGAATCGATTGTTTGACTGGTGTCAATTGGACTGGGGTCTACGTATTGGTTCAAGGAGTATTGAGGTGAGTTGATATAACCCTTTATTAAAGTGGTTTAACTCACAAAAGCATACATACAAGGTGTTTGATGAATTGCATAAAAGAGTTAATATATACTTAATTGAAGTAGTAAGTACCTATTAGCTTAGAATTATTTTCTAGCTAAAGTTTAGATGATTATTTGGATATATGTGCATAAATTTTAGATTTTTATATTATTCTTATATGCCATTTTTATGTTGAAAATTCATGAAGGATCAAGAAATCCATCTCCTCTTTACTACGTATTATTATTAGGTTATCAAGTTAACTATGTTGTATGGACTAGCTATGAACGAAATAGAAACCGATCTAAATTTGTGCAGCAGAATTTTCTAGTATGATACGTGCACAGATTTTACTAAAGTTTTGTGTATGTAAACAATGTAGGACATAACATTTGATGAGTATGAATATAAGGAAGAATTCATACAGAACATTTTTAAGGTTTTAGATGCCAGTGTTTTATTATATCATTTTATGATGGCTGTATTTGAGTCAATTTGTACCTATTTCTATTATTTTATTATTGAATATTTATTTCATTCTTATTCCATGACTTACATTTAAGGATACCGGTATGATTATATGTAAAAGATTTAGACTTGAAAAGTCGCAAGAAGAAGTTTTAGAAAGAGAAAATTTTTAGGAGTATCCTTTATTCTGAGAAGGGGTCATCATCCAGGCCGAGGGTCCTGACCAAGGCGTTGACTTCCTGAAACTACTTGTACAGAAGGAGGGAGCACACGAGCTGAGGGTCTCGTTGTTGAGAATTGACTTAGCCATGCTAAGCTATGATACATAAGCGCTGAGAACCATGAAGCGAGTGACACCTCGTGGATTGGGCATATTCGATCAAGTTGGGATCGAACCCGTGCCGATCACACGGTGACTGAGATAGAATAAAGTCGGGATAGTTGAAACTTCCAAAGTATAAAGAGAAGTAATTTTTTTAGAATATTCATAAACTGCTATTATGCAATTATTTAGAATTATTCTTATAAGCTTTAGTTTTACATGCATTTATAACCTTTGCTCATAATGTATATGTTATTAAAGTTTCGCCCCCTGTTGTTGAGACTCACTGAGTATAATGGATGGTACTGACGTTCTCTTTTGGGAACCTACGTTGGTCTGCGGTACAACGTAGGAACCGGATTTGCAGGCGAGCATGCTATGAGTTAGGACTTCCTTCTCTTCCAGTGCTATTGGTGAGCTCCGCTTTTGTTCGTGGGGTATTCCTTAGAGTAATTTTTATTTAGTTATTTCTTTGCTTACTTAGAGAACTATCCAGAAAATCTCATGTCCTGAGCAGTGCGTCAGTTTATCAATAGAGGCTTCATAGACGTAGTCGTTGGGTTAATATTCAGATGTTTTTGATAATAACTTAGCAGTATTTCATTGGTTACTATGAATAATGTTTTGGAGTTGATTTATTTGGTTAGAGTATTGCCTTGTTGCATATAACTTTTGGAGTTATGATAGATTTGATAAGCAGAGATGGTTCGCTCGATCATGTTTAGTGATCGAGTGCCGATCCCGGCTTATTCAGGAAATGGGTCGTGACACTTAGTTTATCTTTTTCTTTAGTGCTTAATTGTGTAATTAACAATACTTAATTATCAGATATGCTTATTTTAGCATGACCTATATATTATTTTTAGATTATGCTAATTTTCATTATGGCTTATTAATTAGAAATATTTGCTTTATGTAATTTTATTATTTTTGTTATTGAATATTTTAGTATAATGCTTTGGCTTACCTCATATTATTGTATTATTTTCCTGAAAAATACATTAATCTTACTAGGATAAAAGAAATATTTGGAGCACAAGTTACATATTGTATGCTATGAAGATGTTCTAGAAAAAACCTCGAAAATCCGAAAAAAACCGAAAGACCCGAGAAAAACCGAGATTGAAAAACTCGACTTTGTTGGTTGGGTTTGGTTTGTAAATTTAAAAACCCAAAACCACTTATTTGGTTTAGTAGTTAAAAAATTCGAACCAACCCGACCTATGTACACCCTTATAGCATTAACTTGAGGTGGTTGTAAAAAATCATAAGCTTTAAATCCTAAATACGCCCCTGGAGGGGCAATAATCTCTCTCTCTCCTCTCCCCTGCCCTTCGAGGTTCCTTTTTCTGGTGCACAAAGTATCTTGCATTCACGCAGGGTCCAGGGAAGGGCCGTAGATAATATACCTTAATGCAAGCATTAGTGATCGCTCCCATTTTCATCGTAACAAAGAAAAGAAGATGTATTCGATGTAAATATTCTAAGAGAGAACGGAAAGTACCTTGGAACCTGATAGTGCATGCAGATAATGGAGAAATAAGTGAAGTAATGAAGAACCATCAGCTGCTCGTGCAATGCATTCAAGGTACTAGAAAATATCTTAAATGTGATAACTTTTTAACATCGAACTTTACATTTTATTGATTTAAATTGGGCTCCAAACTTGATACTTTTTGAACTTTTGCTATTATTAAAATTCCTCACCTAGCTGATCTACTTTATGCCTTATCTGGTTAATTGATACACAACTGTCTAGACTTTCTTAAAGAGATCTTTCATCTATTCTTTCTTTTTTCTTCCCAAGTAGAAGATCCACCTTATCTAAAAGGCAAAATACATAGTTTAACCGTAAATCCTGTAGTGAAATATCTATTACAAACTTCTCTTTCACGAAAAATCTTTTACACACTCAACCTTTCAAAAGTGTATCTACTTTTGACCAGATAGCACTTGCATGTTTACATTAAAAAAGTGCGTGAAGCCCGTAAAAAATCCCATTTTCCATCTTCCCTCCCCACAAGAATCTCTCCCCTCCCTCTGGTCTTCTTCCTCACCACTCTCCCCCTTATTTTTTTCTCCAAATAGAATTTTTGAAAGAAGATATCAATTTTAGATCTAAAATTGAGCGGATTTTGTTGGTTTATTGTCCAAATATTATGATTTATTTGTGATAAATTTAAAAGCTTTAACAGTAGTATTGAAGGTTTGGTAAAAAAATCTAGAATCCATCATTGTTGGAGTATCGAAAAAAGCTTGCAAATTCAATTAGGTCTTGTTGATTATTGGGTTATTGAACTCAATTTGTTGCTCGATTATTTTCGGCTAGTTTAGATAGTATGTTTGAATTTTGGTGTTGTTAAAAAATTTCTCACTAACAATCATGGTGGTAGCAACAATGATGCTTAAGATAGAAAATGAAAAGATGAAGAAGATAGGTTTTAATTTTAATTTTTAATTTTTTTTCTTTTTAAAGTCAATGACACGATTCACGACCCTATTAGGGCGTGACTTTCAAGTTATCTGAAAAGTTGGTCAAGCACAAAATGTGGGGTCCATATATCTCACCTACCACATTGAAATAAAGAAAAAGATGAAAAATGTCAAATTGGGTGGCTTGGAAAATTGAATGGGCGGCTGAAGCAATTGAATGGGCAGATGAAAAAAGTCAATTTTGTGTTGCTGAGAGGTTGGCAACTTTGCCTATAAATAGAGATGCGTTCTTCTCTGTTAAATACACCAAAAAAAAAAACGAAAGAAGCATAAAGCAGTGAGAGTAATCCACAGATTGTTGTCTGTGAGATAACTGGTGAGTGGTAGTAATATTGTAGTAAGGTATTTTAAAATAAAGAGTGTTATTTCTTTCAAAGTTGTAGTAGTCTCTTGAAACTACTGAGTTGTAATATTATAGTGGTAATATTGCTCCACTCGGGTATTGTATTTTATCCTGCTAAAATATTTGGTGTCATTGTTACTCTCTTGTGTTATTATTATTTGCTGTGGATATTATTTCTGGGCGGAATTATCTTTTATCCCAACAACGTGGTATCAGAGTCATGGCAAATAATGGCCCGCTATCTTTTCAGTATCCCCGTCTCACAAAAGATAATTATGAGAAATAGTGTCTACGTATAAAGCCATTCTTGGCTCTCAGGATGTATGGAAAATCGTAGACAGAGGGTATGCAAAATCCGATAATGAGGAAGCTCTGCCTCAAAATAAAAAAGAGGTCTTGGCAAAGACAAAGAAGAAGGATCAAAAAGCCCTCACGCTCATCCACCAATGTTTGGATGATGCCATGTTTGAGAAGGTGGCAGATGCTACTACCTCAAAGGAAGTTTGGGGGATTTTATAAAATTCTCTTCAAGGAGTTGACAAAATGAAAAAGGTAAAACTTCAAACTCTAAGGGCTGATTTTAAAGTTTTAAAAATGAAAGAATCCGAATGCATCTCAAATTATTTTTCAAAAGTGAAGGCTGTTGTAAATCAACTAAGAGGATACAAGGAGGACATAGAAGATGTCCGTGTGGTAGAAAAGATCCTTCGTACTTTAACACCTAAATTTGATTTTGTGGTGTGTGCTATTGAGGAGTCTAAAGATTTAGACTCTATGATGGTGGAGCAATTGGAAGGTTCATTACAGGCCCACGAATAAAGGATCAAAAGGAGATAAGAAGTGCCATTAGAGCAACTTCTTAAAACTCAGGCATCCTTCAAGGATTATGGAGGTGAAACAAGCTATCGAGGAAATGGACGAGGCCGAGTCCGAGGCCGAGGAGGTCATAGAAGAGGAAAAATTGGTAACAACTTCAATAATGAAGTTACAATCCACCAAACATTCAGAGGTCATGGTTGTGGACAAAGAGGAGGAAGAGGACATGGATACTACCATGAAAATAATGGACAAAGGTATGACAAATCAAAAATTGAGTGTTATAATTGTCATAAATTTGGCCATTACTCTGGGGAATATTGTAGCAATATTGAAGAAAAAGCTAACCTTGTTGACGACAAGAAAGATGTCATGACCCAATTTTCCCTCCATTGGGTTTCGTGATGGCACCTAGTCTTAAGGACTAGGTAAGCCTAATAATTGCGGAATAACAACCATGAATAATAACATCTAAAATTATTATGAAATAGAATTCTTATACAATGAATATCTTCCCAAAACCTGGTAGTATAAGTCATAAGCTCTATAAAGTTTTTCGCTACCATTTCTAAACACAACCGTAAGGAAATAAGTACATTAGTGAGAATATAAAATAAGAAGGTGACTCCGAAGCCTGCAAATGCTGCAACAGTTTTACCTTTGAGACTTCAATGCAACGAATAGCTACTATCGATCAAATACTTGGATCTGTACACAAAAATATACAGAAGTGTAGTATCAGCAACACCGACCCCATGTGCTGGTAAGTGCCTAGCCTAACCTCGGCGAAGTAGTGATGAGGCTAGGACCAGACTACCAAATAAACCTGTGCAAGATAACATACAAAATAATAGGAAGCCGATAACAATGATGGCAACAATGATCAACCAGTAATATAAATAACAGGCAACAAGAATACCATAAATCCTTCTCAACAAATAGTAAATACAAGTGCAATCAATTAATCGAGTCGTTCAAATATAAATATGTCACCTATATAAATCCTTCAAGTAATAATCTCTAAGATAATATGCTTTTCAATAAATATATTTCGAATATATTTCCTTCAAATAAGTATCTTCCAAGTAAGCATCTTTCGAATATAATTCTTTCAAGTAAAGGTCACCTTATGACGCCTCATTTCATAATCATAAATAATATGGGTCTCAACCTACTTTCATATTTTCACGGCACCTCGTGCCCATATTTATATCACAATCGCATGGACAACTCACGTGCCATTAAATAACACCATAATAATTTTTCCGGCACCTTGTGCCACATATTTCTGTCTCATATTGCACAACAATATTCTCATATTACTCAGTTCTTAGGTTCCATACCCAATACAATTAAGAATATTCACGGAGCCTCATTCACTTAACATAGAGTAAAGTACAGCTTCCAACTCAATTAGGATATCAACAAGAAAAGATGAAGTTATTTTTAGAAGTCATTTGGTAAAGAAAATACCCTTTTCAATTAAAGTACAATATCGAATGAATCATTACCTATAATACGAGAAATCAATAAATCAAAACATAGTAGAAATTCCTTTTTAAGTAAAGTAAAACCTCAAACGGTTTAAGAAAAATTTAGTTGAGAAATTCATTGAGTTAAAAATGTAACAATTGTTGAACTTTGAAGTATTGAAATATATATATAAATAAGGCGAGGTATTGTAAATATTATGGATTACAACACAAGGGATCACAGCCGTAAAGAAAATCTAGACCGTTAAAACACTTGAATTGATAACAACAATTACAACAGAGACAAAATAACCAGGGAAGGATACAACTAAGCACATAGATAACAACCGGGGATCTCCAAGGATAGCGTCCTGTAGTGCCCAAATATAAATGTGCAGGGGGAACTCCCGGAAATATAATCCGTAGTCCCAAATATAAATGTGCAGGGGGATCTCCCGGGAATCTAACCCGTAATCCCAAATAAATAAACAACAACAACACGAAGAATATTCAAAACAATCCAACAACCCAATCACAAGGAAATTCCACCACCAAGAGTATGAATGCCCGGCAACAAGAGAATCACAGGGAAAAACCAAGAAGCACAATAACCTTAACAAAACACCAAGACATAACAGGCACATGATAACTACACCGATAACCACACCAATTTGGACACCTAGCATATATACACGGTCATAGAGGAATTCACAATTTAGAGATAACAAAACAATAAGAAGTACCGTCGCTTCAATTAAAGCAAATAAGACCAAGTAACAGGTACGGTTTTGAGGAAGACTAACAACATTGTGTGGGGCAAATAGAGGTAAATTATACAATTAGGTAACTGAATCACAACTTGAGCCAATGCTCTACAATGTTCAACAATTCAATACTCAACTTGAGCCAATGCTCTACCATGTTCAATTAACAATAATCTTCCACAACTCATATTCCTCAGTAGAAATTATCATATCGAGCATATACAATAAGAAACAAAGTCACATTACTCAAAGTATAAGACTCACGGGCATGCTTGACACCAACGTATAAATACTCGTCACCATGCCTATACGTCGTACTCAACAAATAACACGTAAAAAATAGGACACAACTCCTAATCCCTCAAGCTAAGGTTAGACCAAATACTTACCTCGCTTTGCAACAAAATTCCAAATTCCAACAAGCCTTTGCCTCTCGAATTTGTCCGAAGCTTCAAATCTAGTCATAATAATTCAAAATACTCAACGCGAATCGTAAGAACTATTCCATATGAATTTACACATTTTCCGAATGAAAATCCAAAATTTAGCTCAAAATTGCTCGTGGGACCATCCGACAACCATTCCAATACGAGTTCGACCATAAAAAAATTATCGAATTCCGATATCAAATGGACCTTCAAATCCTAAATTTTTATTTTTGAAAAGTTTTACAAAAACTATAATTTCTTTCATCCAAATCCGAAATAAATGATGAATTGGATATAGATTTATGAAATGTAATCACTTCCGAATATAGAACACTTACCCAAGTTGAAATCGTGAAAAACCCCTTTGAAATCGCCCAAATGCGAGCTCCATAGCTCCAAATGTGTTAAAAATGGGTAAAACTCGACTTTTGTAATCTGTCCAGTGCGATTTTACTAGCGCGGTCGCGCACCTGGACGCGCTAAGGCCGCGCTTGCGAGGCAGAAACTTCTGAACATGCGCGGTCACGCACCTGGACGCGCACCTGGACGCGCATATGATACATGTCCAGTAAAATAGTCATAACTTTGTTTATACAGCTCCAAATGATAAACGGTTTGATGCGTTGAAAACTAGACTCATAGAAATTTAATTGGATAGGTTGTGCATCACACAACTTGTTATATAAAAGTATATATGCTCATTCAAAGTGAGGTCTTTGTGCGTACTCATTTGCAAATTTTGTACATTATGTAACTTTTCAACTTGTCTTAGACTTAGAACTTTCCTTAGACCTCATATCATTCATAGTACACCTCGTACACTCGTTATCATATCTAATTGGTATCCATCATGGTAATAGACATACTCCACATATAAGATAATATAATTAGAACACGTGAACTTTCTTATTTCGCCAAAATGCGCCAAATTGTCCTACAGACTTCCAAATCCATATTCAGACACACGTCTAAGTCTGAAATCACCATACGAAGCTATTCACATCATTAATATTCTAATTTGGGGTCGTTTGCTCAAAAGTCAACTCTCCGGTCAACTCTTTCCATTTGAGCTTCAAAAATAAGATTTTGGTTTTTCTTGAAATTTAACTCAGAATCTTATGAAAAACCAGACTCGATCATACATACGGGTCATAATGCATATTACAAAGCTTCTCGAGGTCTTAAGCTGCCGAATGGAGATGCTAATTCTTAGAACAAAAATTTGGGTCATTACATTCTCCACCTCTTAAACAAACATTCGCCCTCGAACGTGCTAAGATTAGTCTGAGGTTACCAAATTGATGTTTCTACTTTTAGACATATACTCATGGTTTATCCAACATTATCACATTCGAAATAAGTTCGATAATACCATTTCAATTGAGGCTATTTCTCTTACCCATATTTGTAAACTTTAAGACCAAATTTCTTACACTCCAAACATTTTCAAAAAGGTCCTATTTTAACATCAACACACAATCTTAGTCTCACTTGGCTATAGAAACTCGTGCCTATGCACACATCAACTTTTAATAGCGCTTAAATGTTGTTACATCCTTCCTCACTTAGGGACATTCACTCTCAAATAAGAAGTAGAATCCGCTCTCAAACATATAATATAACTTTTCTTTTTCTTCGCACATCTCAATGTCCCAAATTTTTCTTACTCTCAAATTTTTTAGAAATTTCGGCAGAGTCTCCCCTGTAATTGGGACTATCCACATGTCAGAGTAACACCCAGACAACTCATAACAACACATCCACAGCTCATCAAAACACCACAATGTATATATCAAAAACACTAATAACCGTACTACAAGTATTGCTTTATCATAATGACATCTGGACATGAAACCGATCATATATATGCCCATAACCACGTCTCTGGTCTTAATCGTTGTTCATCATCGATTATAAAATCACCATTTAACTTTATGTTAACAAATTCTTGTTTCAAGCTATTACTTTAATAACAACGTAGCATGAAAACCTCATAATTACTTATCCAAATTAACGATTCAGAATTAACGCCATCTGGTTATGCACCTTGTAGGCTAAACTCAACAATTAAAAAAATTACAAATTTGGCAAATTATGCCCAGAGATATTCATGTGAAAACAAATAAGCCTCATAGGCATGACTCCTTATAAGTACTATAGTACAAAATTTTAATTTCACAAGGGAGAATTTTAAACACAAATGTTTCACCACAAGGACCTCGTCCTTATATAACATCTACCGCAGCTTGTAGCCCGGTTTAAACATTTCATATCCTAAAAAAAACATGCGAGGATCTCGTCCTCAACTCTGAATCATAATTATTTTGCACATTGTGCCAACTAATATTTTTCATTTCCTTTCTTCCTTCTTTCAAATAATTTCCGTCAAATAAAATCACACATATAATGTACCCTCATACCGGTAGGGCATATAATTCACAATTGATATTAATTATTTAGAAATTACATCAAACTCACCAAAATGATTAACAAAAGTCCCATTTGGGCTCACAACTATTTTTTTTTTGTGACCAACACATAATGATAGACATAGCTGTCTCCATATAATCTCCCAATAGGAGTATTCACATAAGTAGATTTTAGGATTACAAAGCTCACTCATGAGTGGAGGATATTAGGAGGAAGAATCAAGTTAAGGAAATAGTTACTTTATAATAACTCGAGATCATACTCGTAATGACTACATCTAGTGTAGCGACCTCAGCTATACCATATCAAATACATCAATGGGTCGGGCCTCCACCTCTTAGGCGCCATCTACCCGTTTTTCTCCACCCCTAATTGGTTGTGTAAGTAGAGTAGTAACTGTAATGGAGTACGCGACATGTGTGCTCTGATGGAACATATTTATTCCAAGTCTATTACAATTTCTCAGAATATTCCTAGTATCACCATCTTCATAACAACCCGTCCGCATTTCGACTGCTCATACCGAGTCGTACAGGATAAATTAAATAACCATTGCAAGAAATTTCATGCCACAGTACATTAAAAGATGACTGCCCCACGTGAGTGTTGTTATTAACTTAAGAACTACAAGTATACTGGATATGTTTCCTTGACCCCGCTGATACTGAAATGTAGAATTATTAAGGACGCGAGAATATCTCATGTCTCATCATCATCCCGTTAAATTCTCAGCTCTTGATCATATACAAGTTTTGGAAAACCTTTCAATACCACGTAAATACATCTCAACCCAAAATTGGTATAACATATGACCCCGCTGATCGTTGATAGTCGACTTCCCTCACTTGGTGCGAAATTATAAGACACATTCCCGACGATCCACAATACTAACCTTCACCACTCATACGATACCAGTCATAAGACACCTCAATTCATTTACTTGGCACTTGTCCTCCTCATGACAGTTAAACTAACTTCCTCCAGTGTCTCGACTTGCTAGTAAATGCCATTCGCTAAATAGAAATCCCATACGAAATACATAATCTCTAATACGACCAACTATTCTTAGATCTACATCCACCTGTGAGGATTATGCAACCAATTAAACCTTTTTAAGATTGTACTTATCCACTAGATGTCAGAATCTGATGCACCCCCATGCGCACAGCTGAAAGATCTCTTTGCGCTTTCATATCTTCGATTCTGAATGACACGTGGTAACAATGGTTGAGCAGCCCTGGCTCTCTTATAACCCTTTTTACGATATCACAAACCATTGGCGTATTGCGAAATTTCATACATGAGTGGATGCAAAAGAACCTAAGATATATGCTTCAAGCTGAATAAATGTAGCACGATAAGGAATGAATGAATTGGAAATTTTTCCTACTAGTTTTGTAGCCTCTCAAAGATAAGTACAGACGTCTCTGTACCGATCCGCGAGACTCTACTAAACTCTCTTATGACTTGTAGCACCTATGAACCTAGAGCTCTGATACCAACTTGTCACGACCTAATTTTCCCTCCGTTAGGTTTCGTGATGGCACCTAGTCTTAAGGACTAGGTAAGCCTAATAATTGCGGAATAACAACCATGAATAATAACATCTAAAATTATTATGAAATAGAATTCTTATACAATGAACATCTTCCCAAAACCTGGTAGTACAAGTCATAAGCTCTATAGAGTTTTTCGCTACCATTTCTAAACACAACCGCAAGGAAATAAGTACATTAGTGAGAATATAAAATAAGAAGGTGACTCCGAAGTCTGCGAATGCTACAACAGGTTTACCTTGAGACTTCAACGCAATGAATTGCTACTATCCACCAAATACCTGGATCTGTACACAAAAATATACAGAAGTGTAGTATCAGCACAACCGACCCCATGTGCTGGTAAGTGCCTAGCCTAATGGCGAAGTAGTGACGAGGCTAGGACCAGACTACCAAATAAACCTGTGCAAGATAACATACAAAATAATAGGAAGCCGATAACAATGATGGCAACAATGATCAACCAGTGATATAAATAGCAGGCAATAAAAACACCATAAATGCTTCTCAACAAATAGTAAATACAAGTGCAATCAATTAATCAAGTCGTTCAAATATAAATATGTCGCCTATATAAATCCTTCAAGTAATAATCTCTAAGATAATATGCTTTTCAATAAATATATTTCGAATATATTTCCTTCAAATAAGTATCTTTCAAGTAAGCATCTTTCGAATATAATTCTTTCAAGTAAAGGTCACCTTGTGACGCCTCATTTCATAATCATAAATAATATGGGTCTCAATTCACTTTCATATTTTTACGGCACCTCATGCCCATATTTATATCATAATCGCACGGACAACTCACATGACATTAAATAACACCATAATAATTTTTCCGACACCTTGTGCCCATATATTTCTGTCTCATATTGCACAACAATATTCTCATATTACTCAGTTCTTAGGTTCCATACCTAATACAATTAAGAATATTCACTGAGCCTCATTCACTTAACATAAAGTAAAGTACAGCTTCCAACTCAATTAGGATATCAACAAGAAAAGATGAAGTTATTTTTAGAAGTCATTTGGTAAAGTAAATACCCTTTTCAATTAAAGTACAATATCGAATGAATCATTACCTATAATACGATAAATCAATAAATCAAAACATAGTAGAAATTCCTTTTTAAGTAAAGTACAACCTTAAACAGTTTAAGAAAAATTTAGTTGAGAAATTCATTGAGTTAAAAATGTAACAATTGTTTAACTTTGAAGTATTGAAATATATATAAATAAGGCGAGGTATTGTAAATATTATGGATTCCAACACAAGGGTTCACAGTCGTAAAGAAAATCTAGACCGTTAAAACACTTGAATTGATAACAACAATTACAACAGAGATAAAATAATCACGGAAGGAGTAAAACTCAGCACATAGATAACAACCGGGGATCTCCAAGGATACCGTCCTGTAGTCCCCAAATATAAATGTGCAGGGGATCTCCCGGGAATCTAACCCGTAGTCCCAAATATAAATGTGCAGGGGGGTTTCCCGGGAATCTAACCCGTAGTCCCAAATATAAATGTGCAGGGGGATCTCCCGAGAATCTAACCCGTAGTCCCAAATAAACAAACAGCAACAACACGAAGAATATTCAAAACAATCCAACAACCCAATCACAAGGAAATTCCACCACCAAGAGTATGAATGCACGCAACAAGAGAATCACAGGGAAAAACCAAGAAGCACAATAACCTTAACAAAACACCAAGACATAACAGGCACGTGATAACTACACCGACAAACACAACAATTTGGACACCTAGCATATATACACGGGTCATAGAGGAATTCACAATTTAGAGATAACAAAACAATAAGAAGTACCGTCGCTTCAATTAAAGCAAATAAGACCAAGTAACAGGTAAGATTTGAGGAAGACTAACAACATTGTGTGGGGCAAATAGAGGTAAATTATGCAATTAGGTAACTCAACCAAAACTTGAGCCAATGCTCTACAATGTTCAACAATTCAATTTTCAACTTGAGCCAACGCTCTACCATGTTCAATTAACAATAATCTTCCACAACTCATATTCCTCAATAGAAATTATCATATCGAGCATATACAATAAGAGACAGAGTCACATCAATCAAAGTATAAGACTCACGGGCATGCTTGATACCAACATATAGATACTCGTCACCATGCCTATACGTCGTACTCAACAAATAACGCGTAACAAATAGGACACAACTCCTAATCCCTCAAGCTAAGGTTAGACCAAACAATTACCTCACTTTGCAACCAAATTCCAAATTCCAACAAGCCTTTGCCTCACGAATTTGTCCGAAGCTTCAAATCTAGTCATAATAATTCAAAATACTCAACACGAATCGTAGGAACTAATTCCACATGAATTTACACATTTTCCGAATTAAAATCCAAAATTTAGCTCAAAATTGCTCATGGGACCCATGTCTCGGAATTCGACTAAACTCATAAAATCCGACAACCCATTCCGATACGAGTTCAACCATATAAAAATTATCGAATTCCGATGTCAAATGGACCTTCAAATCCTAATTTTTCATTTTTGAAAAGTTTTACAAAAACTACAATTTCTTTCATCCAAATCCAAAATAAACGATGAATATTGATATAGATTTATGAAATGTAATCACTTTCGGATATAGAACACTTACCCAAGTCGAAATCGTGAAAAACCCCTTTGAAATCACCCAAATTCGAGCTCCATAGCTCCAAATGTGTTAAAAATGGGTAAAACTCGACTTTTGTAATCTGTCTAGTGCGATTTTACTAGTGCGGTCGCGCACCTGGACGCGCTAAGGCTGCCCTTGTGAGGCAGAAACTTCTGAACATGCGCGGTCGCGCACCTGGACGCGCACCTGGATGCGCATATGATACATGTCCAGCAAAATGGTCATAACTTTGTTTATACAGCTCCAAATGATAAATGGTTTGATGCGTTGAAAACTAGACTCATAGAGCTTTAATTGGATAGGTTGTGAATCAAACAAATCATTATATACAAGTAGATATTCTCGTCCAAAGTGAGGTCTTGTGCGTACTCATTTGCAAATTTTGTACATTATGTAACTTTTCAACTTGTCTTAGACTTAGAACTTTCCTTAGACCTTATATCATTCATAGTACACCTTTTACACTTGTTATCATATCCAATTGGTATCCATCATGGTAATAGACCTATTCCACATATAATATAATATAATTAGAAGACGTGAACTTTCTTATTTCGCCAAAATGGGCCAAATTGTCCTACGGACTTCCAAATCCATATTCAGACACACGTCTAAGTCTGAAATCACCATACGAAGCTATTCACATCATTAAAATTCTAGTTTTGGGTCGTTTGCTCAAAAGTCAACTCTCTGGTCAACTCTTTCCATTTGAGCTTCAAAAATAAGATTTTGGTTTTTCTTGAAATTTAACTCCGAATCTTACGAAAAACCAGACTCGATCATACATACGGGTCATAATGCATATTACAAAGCTTCTCGAGGTCTTAAGCTGCCGAACGGAAATGCTAATTCTTAGAACGAAAATTCGGGTCGTTACAAAAGAAGAAAATGAGTCAACGTTGTTGATGACACTCAAGGAAGAAGACAGAGATGATTGCAGCTCGTGGTATTTGGACAATGGAGCAAGGAATCATATGTGTGGATGCAAAGAGAAGTTTGTGGAGATCAATAAAACAGTGAGAGATAATGTGTCCTTTAGAGATACCTCAAAGGTTCAAATCGAAAGGATAAGTACGATTCCGATCTCCTATAAAGATGGTAGTCACAAGTTAATTCAATATGTTTATTATGTGCCAAAATTAAAAAGTAATATTTTAAGTTTGGGCCAACTTCTTGAAAAGGAATATGACATCCACATGAAAAATATGCATCTTTGTCTTAGAGATTCAAGTGGAATTCTAATTGCTAAAGTGCATATGACAAAGAATAGATTGTTTTCTCTGAATCTTAAAACAATTGATGCAAAGTGTTTGAAGGCTAATGTGCAAGATGAATCATGGTGTTGGCACATGCGATTTGGGCACTTAAAATTTGAAGCGCTCAAATCAATGAGAGAAAAGAACATGGTGAACGGGATACCATTAATCAACCATCCCAATCAATTGTGTGAAGCTTGTCTACTTGGAAAATATGCTAGGAGGAGGTTTCCAAAGGAGGCCATGTCAAGATCGACCAAGCCGCTCCAGCTTGTACATACTGATGTGTGTGGACCAATCAATCCACCTTCTTTTGGTAAAAGAAAATACTTTCTGCTTTTCATTGATGACTTTAGTAGAAAGACTTGGGTTTATTTCTTGAACCAAAAATCTGAAGCTTTTGCTGCTTTTAAAAATTTCAAAGTATTTGTGGAGAAAGAAAATGGCTATGAAATTAAAACTCTAAGGTTCGATAGAGGAGGCGAATTCACCTCAAACAAATTTAATGACTTCTGTCAACTTCATGGAATTCGTCGCCCTCTAACGGTACCTTATTCACCTCAACAAAATGGTATTGCAGAGAGAAAGAATCGAATGATTCTTAATATGGCTAGATGTATGTTGAAAGCTAAAAGTAGGCCTAAGAAATCTTGGGCCGGAGCTGTTTCTTGTGCAGTTTATTTGAATAATAGGTCTCCAACAAGAAATGTTAGAGATCAAACGCCTCAAGAAGCATGGAGTGGAAGAAAGCTAAGTGTCAATCACTTGAGAATCTTTGGGAGTATAGCCTATGCTCATGTGTCACATCAAGGGAGAGCAAAGCTTGGCGATCGAAGTGTCAAGCATGTGTTTGTTGGCTATGATACAAGTTCAAAAGGCTACAAGCTATACAACCCAAGCAACGGCAAAGTGGTGGTAAGTCGCGATGTTGAATTTGATAAAGAATTGGCATGGGATTGGGAAGCTCAGGAAGAAACTTCATATGATTTTCTTCCATACTTTGGTGGTGAAGAAGAACCAGAGACCGTGGAACCCGTGCAGGATACAACTCCACCTCCTTCTCCAACTAATGTTGTATCTCCCTCTTCTCAAGAAAGTTCAAATGAACAGCCGCAAAGGACAAGGAGTATTCAAGAGCTTTACGAGGACACAGAGGAAGTTACTAATTTTGATTTTTTATATTGTCTCTTTGCTGACAGTGAACCAATGAACTTTGATGAAGCTGTTACAAACAAAAAGTGGAGACAAGCCATGGAGGAGGAGATTGAGTCAATAGAGAAAAATAACACTTGGGAGTTAATAACTCTTCCCAAGGGCCATCGAGCAATTGGAGTAAAATGGGTATACAAAATAAAGAAGAATGCAGATGGAGATGTGGAGAAATACAAGGCATAGCTTGTGGCTAAAGGCTACAAGCAAAGGCAAGGAATTGACTATGAAGAAGTCTATGCACCTGTTGCCCACATGGAGACGATTCGTTTGCTGATCTCTTTGGCGGAACAAATGAAGTGGAAGATCCATCAATTAGATGTCAAGTCAGCCTTCTTGAAGAAGAAGTCTATGCTGAACAACCATTGGACTTTGTGGTCAAAAACCACAAAGATAAAGTGTTTCGGTTGAAGAAAGCTTTATATGAATTAAATCAAGCCCCACGAGCATGGAATAGTTGCATCGATAAGTATTTTCAAGACAATGGGTTTACTCGTCTCCATGAATATGCTCTTTACGTTAAAGTTCATACTAATGGAGATATCTTACTTGTTTGTCTTTATGTTGATGATCTTATTTTCACGGGTAATAACCCAAGTTTGTTTGAAGCTTTCAAGAAAGATGTATCCCATGAGTTCGAGATGAAAGACGTAGGGCCCATGTCATATTACTTGGGCCTAGAAGTGAAGCAGATGGAGGATGAAATTTTTATCTCTCAAGAAAGCTATACAAAAGAGATATTGAAGAAGTTTAACATGCTCGATTACAACCCCGTGAATACACCGATGGAAAGTGGGACAAAATTGTCCAAGTTTGATGAAGGGGAAAAAGTGGATCCCACATTCTTCAAAAGTCTTGTGGGAATTTTGAGGTACTTGACTTGTACCAGGCCAGATATACTTTTTGCTGTTGGAGTAGTAAGTCGCTTCATGAAGGCTCCTACCTCTACTCACTTGAAGGTTACTAGAAGAATTTTTCGTTACCTAAAAGGTACCATCGATGTTGGATTATTTTATTCTTCTTCTAATGATTTCAACCTTGTGGGATTTTATGATAGTGATTATGCGGGAGATATTGATGATAGAAAAAGTACAACTGGTTTTGTATTTTTCTTGGGTGAATATGTTATTTCTTGGAGTTCAAAGAAACAGTCCATAGTTACTCTCTCGACTTGTGAAGCCGAATATATAGCAGCAACATCATGTACCTGTCATGCTATTTGGCTAAGAAGATTATTGAAGGAGCTCAATTTGCCACAAATTGAGGCTACAGAGATTTGTATTGATAACAAATTTGCACAAACACTCGCCAAGAATCCGGTGTATCATGATCGAAGCAAGAATATAGATACAAGGTATCACTTCATCAGAGAATGCATTGCCAAAAAGGAAGTCGAGCTCAAATATGTGAAGTCTCATGATCAAGTTGCAGACATTTTTACAAAGCCTCTCAAGTTTGAAGATTTTCAGAGATTGAGAACAAGACTTGGACTGAAGAAGAAAAATCAAAATTAAGGGAGAGATTTGTGGGGTCCATATATCTCACCTACCACATTGAAATAAAGAAAAAGATGAAAAATGTCAAATTGGGTGGCTTGGAAAATTGAATGGGCGGCTGAAGCAATTGAATGGGCAGATGAAAAAAGTCAATTTTGTGTTGCTGAGAGGTTGACAACTTTGCCTATAAATAGAGATGCCTTCTTCTTTGTTAAATACAACAAAAAAAAAGAAAATAATAACGAGAGAAGCATAAAGCAGTGAGAGTAATCCACAGATTGTTGTCTGTGAGATAACTAGTGAATGGTAGTAATATTGTAGTAAGGTGTTTTTAAATAAAGAGTGTTATTTCTTTCAAAGTTGTAGTAGTCTCTTGACACTACTGAGTTGTAATATTATAGTGATAATATTGCTCCACTCGGGTATTGTATTTTATCCCGCTAAAATATTTGGTGTCATTGTTACTCTCTGGTGTTATTATTATTTGCTGTGGATATTATTTCTGGGCGGGATTATTTTTTATCCCAACACAAAAGTGGTGTGTCTTAGACATGCTTTTAAAAGGTTGAGTGAGTAAAAGATTTTCCGTGAAAGAGAGGCGTGTAATAGATATTTCGCTGCATGGTTGAGGGGTAAACTATGTATTGTGCCTATCTAAAATAATCTCTTTTTCTTCTTGAAGAATATGAATCTAACTGCAACAACATTTACAAAATTTAACTTTAAGGTCAAGAGCATGTTTTCCATTCATATTCATATGTAGGAAGTCACAAGAGAAGATAAAAGAAAGATATCTGCAACTGGAATATCATTTGGCAGCCAATATTATCTGCCACTAATTGCAAGGATATAATTTTTTTCACTGCACTGATATACTTGTGTACACCTATCGCCCAGCTTCGAGAAAACAAAATTTTGTACACTCTCTGTACTAAAGGAAGAAATTGTGGCCGATTACATCACAAATAAAATCTATAATGGAATCTGTAAAGTTTCGATGAATGATCAACGTAGCTTGTGTAGAGGTTCTCCTTTATGTGTTGGAAGGAAATACTTCCAGATTAGTTGTCCTCAAACTGTATAATTTTCTTGTAGATTTTGACAGGTTTTTGTAAGTTAGAAATGTCTTGTTCTTTGTACAGTTATTCAGGCCTTCAATTCTGATTTGAAACTGAATCTGGAAGCCTGTTCTGCTGCTGATATATAAAGTCTTCAATCGGTGTGTTGTTGCACAACTAATATTGTGGAAATACTTTCAGAATCTGCTAAAGCAAACATGTCTCCTACTGGCCCTAACTCAGTCTCTTCAACCCAATCAGAAAGGCCAAGTAATAAAGGAGATAGTGTGTTATGTCGTCTACCAACAATGATTAGTTCATATTCGTCCTCCATTGATCGCATAACAGCAGCTGTCCCTGTTCCATCCCGTATCATCTTTTCTACATACTTGACCCGAAAATTTCCTGCCATACCGCTCCTTGCCTCGCTTACCATTTCATTATCCAGAGTCTTCTGTATTGTGTCATAATCAGTCGTTGCTATTTTACCGCCTTCCTCTTGCTGAAGGAGTAATCGGACTATTGTGAGGCTGATGTTTCGTTTTCCAGCCATGCGTTCTCCCAGAGCGAGTGCTTCCCTATCATCCGGTCCTCCCAAGAAAAGGACAGCAACACGATACAAAGACCAAGCATCTAGTATGGGCCTTGAGGTGTTGACAAGTGACCGGTCTACAACTACTGCAACGGAACAAGGTGCTGTCTGCAGGATTTTTTCATTCATAATTTTAATACCTAAATTGGATACAGTCTTCCTGCTGGAACTAAACCTTTTGTGAAAAGGAATCATTATGAGAGATGCCCTCCTTTCAAGTGCCATATTGCACACTTCATCATGCATCATAACATAAGGAGATATAGCCGTAAAGGGATGCATGGCTACTGTCTCTCGGAAGTTCTGCTCAAACACTTTGAAGGCATTGATGATTCTTTTCGAAGCTGAGGCCTCGTTTACGTGCTTCATCATTGGGAGTTTGTGGTTTATGAGAAGCGGATGGGCACGGCCAACAAGCTCTATTAAATGTAGCATGGCAATATCCATATGGCTTTGGTTTGAGGGGTGAAGTGCTTCCAGCAAGTTTATTGTGGCAGGGACATTTTCTTGATCATGTATACATGCAAGCACCCGAAGTTCAGAGTACACCTTCATATGCTGGATATTCCTATTTTTGTGTGCTGCATATCTTTTATGTGGATCATACAGAGATTTCAGTATTGGAGTAATGATGGCAGTTGCAATGAACAGGTTTATGCACAAGACAACAAAAGCTTCATCTGCTATTGCCTGTATTTGACGAAAACCAATTCACACGTATACATCAAAATATGAATTAATGCATGAGCGAGTAAAATAATAGTACTATGTTGGGTCGTTTGAAACATGGGATAAGGATAATAATCCTAGGATAAAGTTTGGGATTAACTTTATTCTATGTTTAGTTTGGGGTATTAGCTAATCCGGTGATAACTTTTACACTAAAATGGTGGGATTAGTTATCCCATATAGAAGGTGGGATAACTAATCCCATGGAATATCCTACCCCATGGGATATCCCACCATTGTACCAAACAACCCCTATAAGTATTGCGTTCTTAGGAAAAAAGATATTTTTCCAACTATATATAGCTTACCTCATTTTGCTTCATCATTTTAAACATGCCTAGCTCCAGAACACCTTGGACGTTGGCTACGAGGCCAATTGAGATTGCATCTCGGAGTGAAACTTGGTTGCAAATCGAAGAGATAAGTGCGCCAAGGAATTTTCCCAAACAAGCAACGAGAATAACTGATTGCAGAAGCAAATAATTCCTGAGTTTCACAGAAAATATATCAGTAACCAAACCAGTTTTGACGAAGTAGATGGGCATAAACAGCCAAGAAACGATGAATTGAAGCTTCTCCATCATGGCAGAACCTAGGGGAGGTCCAGCTGGTATGGCTAGACCATAAATTAGTGGCCCGTAGAAGATGTGTAGGCCTAGAGCCTTGCTGCAAAATCCAGACAGCAAGACGCCTATAAATATCAAACAAATGAAACCTTGCTTTAATGGCTCCCCCGGAGGATTTCTTCGCGTGCCCCATATTATTAGGGGTCTCACACCAAAAAATATAACCATAGTAAAGCCAATACCAGCGGTGATGTTTTGGAGAAGGATAAATTTCTCGACCGAGGGTTGACTTGACAAGCTCGTGATAGTTATGATTAAAAACCCAAACATATTGCTGACAAGGGAACAAGACATTGCCATCCTTCCAAAATCTGAATTGACCATCCTAAGCTCGTTGAGATAGTGAACGATGACTGGGAAGCCAAGCACCGATGACATGGTTGCTACTACGGGGAGTGAGTTCGACACTAATTGATCAACATTTATTTCAATGCTGAGCAGAATGAAAGAGGTGGTGATGCTTAGTACAATAGCAGCCGCTACAGTTGATACACCAATGATAAACGCCTTCTTCTCAACTCTTTTCAGAATCCAAGGATCTATTTGTACTCCAATCAAGAAGAAGTAGAACATATAGCCAAATAGAGCAACTGCATCGATGAGTACCAGACTTCTGTAAGGATAAAAAAGCTCTATGAATCCATCAATCCTTCCGACAAACGACGGACCTAGTGCTATACCACCCTGCAGGGAAAGCAAGCATCTTCTTCTTGTTAACTAATGTTAGACATTTAAGCCTAGGATATGCATGCATGTGGTTGCTTCAGGCTAATTTACAAGATGATAACTGAATATCAAAATGGCTGGACTTAGAATACTTTTGCAAGAAATAGGAGCTAATCAATCTGGTTCTACCTCCCATAATATCAAAATGTGGTATGGAACTGAGAAACCATATGCTATATATCAGGTTACATGTTTATTGTTTTCGCCTAAGTTGCATGGACTCTCCAAAATGCTGCCGCATTCGTGTTGGATCCTCCAAAAATGCACTACTTCTGGAGGATCCGACACACGTCCACTGTTTTTTTGGGAGAGTCCGAGCAACATAGTTTCCACTATATTACAGATAGTTCAAGGGTAGCATAATGGAGACATCAAATGCATGAGAAACCATACTTGGGATCCTAGATATTCCCTATCAATACAAGCTTATCTTGATAAAGAATGGCTTAAACCACTCTCTGGTGATTAAATTGAATACGGATGGAAGCAGCAAAGAAGGAGAGGGCGGGGTAGGTAGTATGATAAGGGACTATAATGGGAATCTAGTATTTGCATTCTCAGGATATTTAGGAGCAGGCACTAGCAATTGGGCTGAAGCAAAGGGTGTTTTGCTGGGATCAAGAAAACGTCTAGAAATGGATATGAAAAGATCATTGCTGAAACTGATTCTATCATACTCACTACATGTGTTTGTAACAAGGAGATCCGCCATGGAGGATGATGAGTACACTGGAAGCCAAGGGCGGAACTAGGTGGGCGGGAGGAGGTTCAGCCAAACCCCTTAACTTCTTTGCGTGTTTACTTTTTTTTATTTTTTGAATCCTCTTGGTAAAAATCCTGTTTCCGCCACTATTGGAAACTATTACACAAATTAATTAATAGAAGCGCACAAAGGAGTAGTTGTCAAGCAATATTGCTATAGAGAGACAAACAAAGTGTCAGATAAACTAGCTTCTCACAGCCATGCTTACTGTCAGCCCATTGACTTTACCAACTATCTAGGCAAGTTGAAGGCCTTCTCCAACTGGTCAAATGGAAAATGACATGATCATTCAAAGTTTGAAAATTCATAAGAAAAAGAATTGTGAAAAATTATAACACAGGGCAAAATATTATTACTTGTTTTTTATACTCTTGCGTAGCCCACTAGTCCCTTATTGAACACCCTTATTGAATTTTCCGCTTCGCCACCAAGCAAATAATTTATAGCAGTAATTTTGGGGTGGTAAGGTTAAAAATAGAGCCTAACAACTATATACTAGAGAGGACTTGCACATAAAATTACCTTATTTTGTACACAGACTCTCATATAGAATATGAAAAGGTCAAATAATAGAAAAGAAAAAAAGAACTTACAAATATTTGGATGACATTGGTAGGTTGGCCAAGGGGTTTGAGGAGGGTAGAAGTCAAAAGAACGAAAAGGGAGGCCAGGGAAAGCTGAGCCAGAAGGAGAGGAACTGAGTAATCTAATGGGTTTGCATTGTGGAAAAAGATTGAACCTTTGGATTGAATCTTGCCGATTGACATGCAAATGGAGGAATGATTTTCTCCACCAGCTTTAAATATTTCAGCATACGTCGCTATGTCATCCGGCTCCATTACGTGCGAACCCATTTCAAATACCTCAAATTATATACTTGTAATTCAATTGTCTTCTTTACGGTGGCCTCCCCTTCTGCATCATCCTTGACAGTAATTACAACGAAATGTAGATGAGCAAGAAGCCGAATTCTTTTTGACAGTTTAAAGCTATGGTCAAAATCCAATACTGTTCCTATTTTTTCGCCAAATTTAGGACTTAAAAAAGATGGAAGAAAATTAAACAAATAAAGGGTGTATTTGGTACGAAGGAAAATATGTTTTTTACAAAATAAGTGGGTTTTGTGTGTGTGTGTGTTTGGTTAGATAGCATAAATATTTTTAAAAATATATAATTAAGGCAAATACTATATGAGACGAAAGAGCAAGGGGGAGTAGAAGCGAACATATTCTATACAATGAGGGGTCACAGCACCCGAAATTCGGCAAAAATTCCATATATACATAGATATGTCTTTAGAAAAAAAAAAAAAAAAATAT
>MDKF010144938.1:0-13110 GCA_026770625.1 Nicotiana glauca
TCATAAAACACTATTAATCGTAAGATAGGCTATAATTGCAATTACATGCAATTTAGCTTTAAACATACCAAATAAGTTTGTAAAAAATGTACAAAAATTATCTTAATTATATTTTGGTGTAAATATAAGAATAAAATAAATTATTAACCAAAAATAATAATTTTGGGAATAATTATGGGATTTGTATTGCTAAAATAAACAATAAATTGGTTTTGAAAATCCTTAAAAATTTTGGGTATTTTGAAAGTATTTTGGGTATATAAAATACATAGGAAAAAATTGGGTATCAACATCACTCACCCTCAATGTTCCTGATATCCACAAACAGAATGCAAATAACTCAACACATCCTCAAAACACACAAAACCAATAGCCACAAAATCCTACCATACCAAATCAATACACAACTCTACCACAAATTATCAATCCATTGCCAATGCCAACTCTACCACAACAGCACCAACCGATCCCGTACCCACCAACCACCACTTACCACACTTACCAAAATACACCACCACTAATTCCAGATCCACAAAACTCCACCAATGACCATCACTATACCTAAGTTCCCGGAACCCATCAGAGCAACCCGATATACGTGGAAACTATACCATATTCTACCCATCCAATCTCATGTGGATCGGAACCCTTCGAAAAGGACCTACTCATTAAGAACATGGCCAAAGAACTCAAGAAGTTAACAAGCCGAATTCAAGGAGTTGAAGGCGATAGGTGAATAGAAGGTTTGAACTATGAAGATTTGTGCATACAGCTCGATGTGGAATTGCCAGAGGGGTACAAACCTCACAAGTTTGAAATATTCGATGGTACAGGTGATCCCAGGGTTCAACTGAGGATCTACTGTGACAAGCTCGTCGGGATTGGGAAAGATGAAAAGATTCGAATGAAACTCTTTATGAGGAGTCTTACTGGGGACGCGTTGTCTTGGTATATTAGCCAGAACCCCAAGAAACGGTCCAGTTGGGTAAGCGGCATTAGATTTCATGGACCGATTCAGGTTCAATAGAGCAAACCTGATGTCTTCTACATTTAAAACCTTAAGAAAAAACCTACTGAGATTTTCCGCAAGTATGCTACTAGTTGGAATTCGGAATCTGCCAAGGTCAGTTCCGCTTTTGACGAAGAAAAGATGAATAAGTTCTTCGTCAGTGCACATGATCCGTAATATTATGAAAAATTGATGGTTATCAAAAATCACAAATTCTCTGATATCGTCAAACTCGGGGAAAGGATCGAGGAAGGAATTAAGAACGGAATGGTAACAAATTTTGAGGCACTGCAAGCCACGAATAAGGCACTCCAATCAGGTGGCATATCAAAAAAGAGAGTGGTTGGGGTAGTAATGGTAGCCGAAGGCCCAAAAACTCCACTCACATACCAAACATCCCTTCACACATACCAGAAACCTTCGCCCACAGACCAAGCACCTCCACCTACATACCAAGCATCTCCACCCACATACCAAGCATCATCACCTACATATTAACCCTCATCTCCCAGATATTCTCAACCAGTCACTGTCCATCACACCTACTATGCCCAACCATCCCGCTTCCAGTCACCACTAACTCGCCAAAATTATCTAATACCAAGACCCAATTTTAGCTGCAAGGCACCCGGACAATACACTGCCATTGCTGAGCCCATCAACCAATTGTATTAAAGGTTAAACGCTGCAGGTTATGTCATTCCCATTCCTACATTGGCGCTAGAAAATCCATCCCAATAGGTTAATCTAAACAAACCCTGTGCATACCACTCCGGTATGAAGGGGCACACTACTGCTGAGTTCCGAACATAAAAGGATAAGATCCAGACATTATTGGCAATAAGGTCATACAAGAAAAGGAAGCCGCACCTAATGTCCGCAACAATCCCCTCCCTGATCATAGAGGTGACGGTGTACATGTTATAGATACCAATGAAGAATGGGGCCCCGAGGGGTCAATCAGGCTTATCTGAGAAGGTGATGACTTTAATGTTGCAGTCACACTCACTCCTATAGTGGTTCAGACTCAGGCACTTATTGACGTTGAGGTAACTGCATCAATTTCATTTGAGGTGGAAGTAACTCCGCCCACAGCCACCTTCGCTCCATTTGAAGTAGAACTGGTCACACCTTTTACTGTGACGGTGTCAACCATAGCCCCGTTCAACTCAAAAGCAATACCCTGGGATTTTGTTTTTGAGGCTCAACGGAATGGGAAGTCTAAGATAGAGGAATCTGACACCGCACAAGGAATGACTAGAACTGGAAGAGTGTATACAACTGAACACCTGGGAGGTTCAAGTAAGAAAGCCACTTCTAGGCAGCCTATCATTGAGACCGGACTGGATGACTTATGGAGGAAAGTATAGGCGAAAGAGTATTCTGTTGCTGATCATCTGAACAAAGTCCCTCCTCAGATATCTATCTTGTCACTACTACAGAATTCAGAGGCACAGAAGAACGCCATGATAAAAGTGTTGAGCGAGGCTTATGTACACAATAATATCACTGGTGGAGAAATGGCCAACATGGTCGGTCAAGTATTAGAGAGACACAAGATTATCTTCCACGAAGATGAGCTACCGCCCGAAGGTTTAAATCACAATCGATAATTGCATATCACAGTACAATTTGAAGACAAGTTCATTGCCAAGGTCCTGGTTGATGGAGTAACTAGTCTGAATATTTGTCCACTGGATGCCCTGAAAAGGTTGGACAAAGGTTTCCATGAAATACGGACCGGAAGCATAAATGTGAAGGCTTTCGATGTGTTCTAGAAGGCCACAATCAGGGAAATCAACCTTTGCTTGCAGATGGGGTCGACTTGGTTTGACATTGAATTCCAAGTGCTTGGCATACCAGCCTCATATAATCTTTTGTTCGGCCGCCCATGGATCCATGCTGCTAGAGCCGTACCCTCCACACTACTTCAAGTCGTAAAATTCGAATGGAACCGTCAGGAGGTTATCATTCATGGAGATGGTAGTAACCCCATTTACACTAGCCAAACCATTCGGGCCATTGTACATAGAAGGAGGCTAGGGGGAGAAACATATTGTCATATTGAATGGGTCAATGCCATCGAGAAAGATAAGTGGTGGAGCAACAAAATAGAAAACATACTAGCATGGTCCGGATATGAACCTGCTAAAGGTTTAGGAAAGAATCTCCAGGGTATCACCAAGCCGAAACGACTGAAAAATCATGGTACCACCTTTGGGCTCGGATACCAGTATATATGGCAAGAGTACAGGGAATGGTCACCCCCATGGCGTGGACCATATTACAATTTTGGGCAACCGATACCCCATTTGGAACAGGCTTTCCATCAGGTAGACACAATATGAGGAACTGTTAAAGAAGAAACACTAGCTGGGCTAAAGGATCTATTCTTGGAAGATGAGGATATGGAATGAAGTGCCATAATTGAGGTGGAGGAAGATGAAGGCCTCTCTATTCAGACCGTGGCAAAGGGAGTCGTTCTCAGAAATTGGACCGTCACACCATCTCGAGCCCGCCGAGTCCTTGGGTAGCTTGGCCGAATTTATAGCCATTCTAGGCATTTAAAATTTCCAGCAATTTTGTTTTAATATTTCTTTATTTCAAAATAAACGCTCGATTCATCGAGCCAAGCTTTGTTTGAACAATTTTCTCAGTTTTAATTAAATGCATTTATCCTTTACCAGTATTCATTACTATTTTTATACTTTTTCCCTTCTACATTATTATTATTACTTTTCCTGATGAACTAGTGACAGTGACATGTAATGAGGTAGCACAACATGAGAATAGTGACTCAGAGGAAGAAGATGAGATACCCGAGGAATTGTCAGGGAAGTTGAGAATTTTGAGAACAAGACTAAATCTAACTTGGACGAAATAGAAGCGGTAAATTTAGGAGACACCGAGACCGTCAAAGAGACCCGCATTAGCATTCACTTGTCACCAATAGAGAAGGAAGAATACATCCATTTTCTAAAGGAATATGAGGATATCTTTGCATGGTCATATGACGATATGACCAGTTTGAGCAACTCTATAATAGCTCACAAGATTCCTACCAATCCCATGTGCCCGCCAGTCAAGCAGAAACTTAAGAAAATTCAAGCCAGACATGAGTTTGAAAATCAAGGAGGAAGTTACCAAGCAAATCAAAGCCAAAGTTCTCAGGGTGGTTGAATACCCATCCTGGTTAGCTAACATCGTGCCAATTCCGAAGAAAGACGGGTGGGTCAGGTTATATGTTGATTATTGGGACTTAAACAAAGCAAGTCCCAAAGATGATTACCCACTGCCAAACATACACATCCCGATCGATAACTGCGCCAAGCATGAACTCCAATCCTTTGTGGATTGCTTCGTAGGTTATCACTAGATCTGGATGGATAAGGAAAATGCCAAGAAGACAGCTTTTATTACGCCTTGGGGAGTATACTATTATAAAAAGATGCCATTCGGTCTGAAGAACACTGGGGCCACTTACATGAGAGCCATGACAACCATTTTCCATGATATGATATACAAATAAATAGAGGTGTATGTGGATGACATCATTATCAAATCCAACAGGGCCGCAGATTATGTAGCAGACTTGAGGAAATTCTTTGACAAGATAATGAGGTACAATTTGAAGTTGAACCCCGTAAAGTATGCATTCGGGGTTCCTGCAATAAAGTTATTGGGATTCATTATTAGTCCACGAGCGATCGAACTAGATCTGACTAAAGTCAAAGCTATTCAGGAGTTCCCACCACCCAAAAGCAGGAAGGACGTGATGAGCTTTCGAGGACGGCTCAACAACATTAGCTGTTTCTTAGCACAGTCCACAGTAATATGTGAACCCATCTTCAAGATGCTGAGGAAAGATGCCGAGACAAGTTGGACTGAAGATTGTCAAAAAGCTTTTGACAAGATCAAGGAATACCTGTCCACACTGCCAGTTCTGGTCCCACCAGAAGCAGTACGAACTTTGCTACTTTATATTTTCATGTTAGATGGAGCCTTCGGATGTGTTTTAAGACAACATGATGAGACAGGAAGAAAGGAGCAAGTCATGTACTAGCTGAGTAATAAATTCACACCTTATGAAGTACGGTATTCTGTGCTCAAATGCACTTGATGTGCTTTGACCTGGAAAGCCCAGAAGTTGAGGCATTATTTCTATGCCTACACTACATACCTCATATCCAGGATGGATCCTCTAAAGTACATATTTCAGAAGCCCATGCCTACTGTGAAGTTGGCTAAATGGAAGATACTACTAAGTGAGTTCGACATCGTCTATGTAACTTAAAAAGCTGTCAAGGGACAAGCATTGGCATATCACCTTGCTGAAAATCTAGTGGGAGGAGTATACAAACCCTTGAAAACGTATTTTCCTAATGAAGAAATATCATTAATGAGAGAAGACATTACAGAAGCATATGACAGTTGAATGATGTTCTTTGACGGAGCCGTAAATTTCAAAAGAGTAAGCATTGGAGCAATTTTGTTATCAGAAACGGGTCAGCACGATCCGGTATCTACTAAACTCAGATTTCCCTGCACCAACAACATGACAGAATATGAAGCCTGCATAATGGTGCTCAACATGGAAGTCGACATGAACATTCAGGAGTTGTTGGTGATTGACGATTCAAATTTGCTTATGCAGTAGGTGTAAGGAGAATGGGCTTCCAAGAATTCCAATATATTGCCATATTTGCACCGTGTGCAGGAATTGAAAAGGAGGTTCATGAAGATATAATTCTGACATGTGCCCAGAATTCTGAATGAGTTCGCCGACGGACTAGCCACTTTTTCATCAATGATACAACATCTAGATAAGAACTATATTGATCCCGTTCTGGTGAGGATCCATAATCTATTAGCATATTATGCTCATGTCGAGGAAGAAGCAGATGGAAAGCCTTGGTTCCATGACATGAAGGAGTACTTATCAAAAGGAGAATATCTAGGAGCACGAAAATGACATTCAGAAATGCACGCTCCGGAGATTGTCAAATCAGTTCTTCTATAACGGAGGGAACTTGTACAGGAGAACTCTAGATTTGGGCTTACTAAGGTGTATCGACGCAAAGGAAGCTTCTAAGCTACTCGAGGATGTGCATGCTTGGACATATAGCCCTCATATGAATGGTTTCTTTCTGGCCACGAAGATACTCAGGGAAGGTTACTTTTGGATGACCATAGAGACGGATTGTATTCAGTATGTTTGCAAATGGTTTCAATGTCAAGTGCATGCCGGCATGATAAAAGGGCCACCAAATGAGCTCAATGCAACAAGTTCACCTTGGCCATTCGCCGCCTCGGGAATGGATGTTAATGGTCCGATTGAGTCCACGGCTTCAAACGGACATCAGTTTGTTCTAGTAGCCATTGATTACATCACAAAATGGGTAGAAGCTGCATCTTACAAGTTGTAACTAAGAAGGTCATCGCAGATTTTATCAAGGATCATATTGTCTACCGATTCCGAGTTTCTGAGTCCATTATCACTGACAATGCCACCAACCTCAATAATGATCTGATAAAAGCTATATGTGAAACCTTCAAAATCAAGCACAAGAATTCCACCGCCTATAGACCTCAGATGAATGGAGCTGTAGAAGCCGCTAACAAGAACATTAAAAAGATACTAAGAAAAATTGTAGAGAATCACAAGCATTAGCATGAGATCCCCCTACATGCTGGTTTATCGTACTGATGCTGTCATCCCAGCCGAGGTGGAAATTCCTTCTTTAAGAATCATACTGGAAGCTGAACTCAGTGATGCAGAGTACGTAAGAAATGGCTATGAACTGTTAGCCCTTATCGATGGGAAAAGATTGAACGCAGTATGCCATGGCCAACTGTATCAAAACAGAATGCCAGAGCTTTCAACAAAAGGGTCAAACCAAGACAGTTCGCACCAGGACCGTGGTATTAAAGAAGATTTTTCCGCACCAAGATGAAGTCAAGGGGAAATTCTCTTCTTACTGGCAAGGTCCGTATATGGTTCGCAGAGTATTAATAGGAGGAGCACCCATACTTGCAGAAATGGATGGAGAGATGTGGCCAAAACCAATCAATTCAGATGCGGTCAAGAGATACTATGCCTAGATTATTTCACATTTATTCTTTTACTGATGTAATTGAGCTACGCTTTACATGATTCCCATTTAAGAGGGGATATGTAGGCAACCTTATGGGTTCATTCATATCATAATAAAATTTTCATTTCCCCAAAAATCAGAAACTGCGGCAGAATTTTGAGGAGGGTCATCTAAATTCTGGAGCAAGTCCAGCCAATGCCGACGCGCGTCAGGAAGCCAGTAATCAGGAACTGGGGCAGAATTTTGAGAAGGATTCTCAAAATTCCGAAGAAGATTCAGCAAGGTCTACCATCCGCAAACGATTAAAAATTGTCTACCAAACTAGGGCAGAAATTTGAGGAGGACCCTCAAAATTCTAACATAAGAGAGCTGCAATGCCTTTGAAATGTTTCACAGTCGCTAGCTCATCAAAAGTTACTTGATATACCCATACACTTCCCAAAACAATTCTATTTTTTTTATCAATGAACGTATATTTTTTCGAGAATTCTATTTTTTATAACAGTCAGCTGCTACCTAGGGGAACTCGAAGGGGGCTTCCAAAGCGGAGCAAATCAAGGTCGGCAGACGATGTAAGAACCAATCTTCCCTCATGAAACTTATGATTTTTCTTTGAACGCGGGCACATTTGACGATAGCATTCGCACACAAAGAAAATTCACCGTCCATCCGGTCGTTAGCCACTGAACCTATCCTAGCTAAGATACTCTACCCTTATCTGTTATTTTTTATTCGCATGAGTCAAATCCTTGACTCCATATTTGCATGATCTAATCCTTGACTCCAGACTTGCATTAGTCTTGTCCTTGACTCCATATTTGCATGAGTCTAATCTCTTACTCCATATTTGCATGGGTCTAATCCTTGACTCCACACTTGCATGAGTCTAATCTCTGACTCCATATTTGCATGAGCCTAATCCTTGACTCCATACTTGAATGGGCCTAAGTCCTGACTCTATTTTTTTCATGAGGCTAAGGTCTGCCTCCATATTTGCATAAGGCTAAGCACTGCCTTCCATATTCGCATGGGACTAAGCCTTGTCCCGAATCTTGCATCAGGCTAAGCCCTGCCTCAATACTTGCATAAGGCTAAGCACTGCCTTCCATTTGCATGGGACTAAGCCCTGTCCCGCATCTTGCATGAGTCTAATCCTTGACTCTATATTTGCATGAGTCTAATCTCGGACTCCACATTTGCATGAGTCTAATCCTTGACTCCATATTTGCATGAGTCTAAGCCCTCACTCCATTTTTGCATGAGGCTAAACCCTGCCTCCATATTTGCATAAGGCTAAGCATTACCTTCCATTTGCCTTGGACTAAGCCATGTATCGCATCTTGCATGAGGTTAAACTATACCTCCATATTTGCCTTCTCTTTGCATAAGACTAATCTTGTCTCCATATTTGCATGAGTCTAATCCCGGACTCCCTATTTGCATGGGACTAAGCCTTGTCCCGAATCTTACATGAGATTAAGCTATACGTCCATATTTGCCTTCTCCTTGCATGAGTCTAATCCGTGACTCCATATTTGAATGAGTCTAATCTCGAACTCCATATTTGCATAAGGCCAAGCGCCGCCTTCGACCTGCATGAGTCTAAGACCTGACTCCATATTTGCGTAAGGCTAATCCTTGCCTCCCACTTGCACGGGACTAAGCATTGTCCCTCTTTGCACCAATATTGCTCTATTTTTCTACTACTAGCTACTTGCTTTTTAATCGGGCTAAGCTCTGCCCTCCGTCTCGCAAGACTAAGCCTTTCCTTGTTAATCATGTTATTATATCTCATATGCTGAAATATCGCCAATCTATCCAAAGTCGTCACAGTCTAAAGGCACCATCCTCATAGCCTGAAGACACCATGCCATGGCCTGAGGATCTCTTGAACTTGCATATCATTATTCAAAGGCATCATGGTTTGGAGGCACTATTTTCATGGCCCAAGAATGTCATTTTATGGCCAGTGAATCTTCCATTAAACAATTCATGCCCCAGGACGCCATGGTCCAAGGACGTCATCTTTAACCATCTGAAGACAACCTTCATGGTCTAGAGGGAATTTGCATCATGTTTAAATTTTCACAAATACGTTTGTATCAGCTTTTATTTGCAAGTAATCAGTAAGCAACCGCTATCTTAGCAGGAGCGATCTCGCTCCAGTTCCCTCTGATCGTCCCAATCGTAGTCGCTTCCACATCACTTGTCCGTTCTTACAAAAATTTCACCGGCATACTCCTCATGTGAATCCAGAACTACACATGGCCTGATTCCTATAAAACCAAGGATATGTAGGCAACTCAGAAACCGAAGCTCGGCCTCTGTCTTTCAAAACATCCCATTCGGTCTAAATTGGTTATCATTTCTTTACACGCAAACTCTTTCATCCTTCCCGGGTAAAGAGGGGCAGCTGTTGATACCCACTTTTCCCTATATAATTTAAATATGCATAGGCCTTCAAAATAGCATATGTATGTATATACAAGCACGCACAAGGCTTTTATTATTTTTACCATATTTTTAAGGGTTTAAATTGATTTATTTTCTCCCCTTTTATCCATAAAATCTCCAATAATTATTTCCAAAATTATTGTTTTGATAATTCATTTATTGGATTCCTATATTTATACCAAACTATGGCTAATGTAATTTTGTGTATTTTTACAATTACATTTAGTATTTTAAAGCTAATAATGTTAGCCCATTTTAAGATACAATTATATTTTATATATATAAAATTGGACCCTGTATTTTTAAATTATTAATTATGTATTTTAAATTATTTTGGCACCTTAAATTATTTTCCAGAAATTACCTATTATTTACTAAAATTAAAATAGGGAAAAACTGGCTATTTAAATAACAACCAAATTTGGCTTTCAATTATAGCCAAATCGGACCCCAATCCCAATCCAATTTTATAATTAAAAACCCGACCCATACCCCATAAACCCTTACCCAAACTCGTAACCCACCTACCCATTTTAATCCTGACCGTTGATCTCCTAGATCAACAGTCCAAATAATTCACTTCCTTTTTAATTCTAACCAACCCCCCTAACCCTAATCATTTCTCCAATCCGCCGCCTTCAGATGCTCTCTCATCTCCACTCTTCTCTCAAACCTAACCCTAGACTAATCCACTCACCTCCTTCTTCGATCATCTCGGGCGACTATCTCTCAAACCCCAAGCCTTCAATGGTCACTCCATCGCCTTGCTTATCATCTCCAAGGTCCTCAAGTGTCCTGCGCCATGTCGATTTGGACCTAGGGTGATTCTGTTGTTCGAGGATTCTCTGGTGTGATTTTGGGCAAAACCACACCATGTGTGTTACGATTTGTGAAGTTACAACAGGTTCTTTTGATTTCTACTTAGGTTTCCTTTTTAAACCCTAACTCTCATCTGGATCTCTCAGATCTATGTTATTTCCATGCTTTAAGCCTGTTTCCTTCTATGATTTGCTTATTCTCGAGCTTTCTTCTGAAAGACCCTTTATTTTAAATCGTTTTTACTTTCTTTGAAAATTAGGGTTTTCTCGGAGTTCTTTCTATACCTGTTTCAACCTATTTCTTTATGATTAAACCTTTTTCCCTTGTTTATTTTGACCAATTCTATGTTCCTACTGCTTTTTAACTCGACTCTATTAAAAGCCCTAATTTTTAAAGATATTTCTTTAATTGTTTCTGTGTGGTAGCATGAATTTCTTTACTTGTTTCTGTGTGTTAGCACGATTTTCTTCTGTTTCTGTTTGTGAGCATGATCTTCTTCACTTTGGCTCTATGTGTTAGCATGATTTTCTTTGCCTTGGTCTTGTTAATCTCTCGTGGTCACCATGCTTCGAGTATGTTCTGCTGAATCTTTAGCCTACTTGTATCACCTCTATATGATTGTGTTTGCTCATCTCGTGTTTCTTTCTACCTACACAACTGACCTTGTTTGTTTGCTACTCCTATTCATTTGTCTCTATTAATATATTGAAATATGCATTATCATCACTCCCCATGATTGATTCTGATTTTCCTTAACTGTTGGTAATTGAAAGATTTTCCTTAAGAGCCCTAGAATTCTACTCGTCTATTTTAATTAACTAATTTTTTTACCTTATTTAGTATCGTACTTGGTTTTACCTAGTCTTTCCTTAATTGGGTCTTTCTAAATTTGGTCCTAATTGACTACTTTATGCCTACTGAACCTTGGCTCCTTCCTCATTTAATCATGCACTGATTCCTCTTCCTCCCTAAAATGGTGCTGAATATTTCCGTTTGATCTTAATTACCTTAACTTAAGGAAGTACTTCCTTGATTCTCTAATTGATTGATTCTGAGTTCTTAAATTAGTGTAATACTATGATTTTTACTTTATTCCACTACCTACTGTCAACTATAAATACTCTAAGTCTTTCACAAACAAGACAGACACTTAGCTTTCAAAAACTCCTCTATTATTTAAAATCTCTGTTCTCCCTTCTTCCTCGTGTAATTTTGCTACTATTAGCCAGCTGCAAGCCCATACTAATCATCTATGTTCTTTGGTTCTTTAATTATGCTTACGCTTATCTTCACTGGTATGTCCTAGTTTAATTTAAAGCCTCAACAACAACATGTTTCTCTTCTTGTTTCAGTTTCTTTTATTTTTAGCCTGCTTTTACTTGTGGTTCTATTGTGAAGTTTGTAGTTATGCATGCCAGTGTGAATCCCCTCCCTTTAAATTCATGTACACCCTTGTGTGATTCAAGCACGCCTGGACAATTGTTTTTAACCTACTGTGTGCTTACCATTCTTATGAGTCCCAAATCCCTATCCCCCTATGTGTCTATATTCTCCCTAATTAGTTTGTGATTATGCAAGTTTCAATTATTGTTGAGCATGTCCGAACCAATCCAAATATCCTTTCCAAGGTTATATGTTTGTAGTCAGTGCCTGTGTATCCCCAAGCCATTTGACTCCCTGTGTGACTATTGAACTCATTTGGGTTCTGTGTGTGATCCTATCCTGAGTTCTTGATTTTATTTATCTCTCCAACCTTTTCAAATAATCTCTATTACTTTACTAACCGCTTTCAAATAGACTTTTAAGTCTAGTCATTAATAAAATTCTTTTAATATGTGTCCTGCACTTTCACTTTACTCTTAGTTAAAAAGTTCTGCCCCCTCTAATATGTGTACTGCCTTGGGATCCTCTTGAGAACCCTCTGAACGCTGGCATACTGAGGATGGCCTTTCCAGAATGCACTGGTTCAACACTTGGATACTAAGTCTAGGTGTAAGCATTGCCCGGGGTCCTTGAGACTCTTAGGGAACTTTGATGCACCTAGACTCTGATTTGACTATGGAAATGAGGTTTGAAAGACTATTGTAGGATTTGGGAAACTTGGACCTGATTGCAGGCTCTTTATAGAATAGCTTCTTGATTTTCTATTTTACTTATGTAATTCATTTATTGGCCTGTAGTAATTTGTAAACAGATATTTGGGGTATTTAGTAAAAGGGTGGGTAGATGTATACTTTATGGGGTAACATGGGTAGAAATCCTGCTCTTAGGATTTATTTTCAAATCTACCTGCTGTTGACATGTGATTTTTGACCCTTCCCAAATTTTATCCATTTTTAGCAGGTAAATATTTAATTTAGGCCAAATATAACTATTTCAACTATTTTTTGACTTCTTTAATTTATTTTCATCATAAAAAAGTAAAAAATATATATGTGCAAAAATGGTCGCATATTACTCTACTTTAGTGTATTAGATATTTTCAGAGAGAATATTTTCCTTTGAACCTATTTCTATTTTAATATAATCTTGAAAAATATAGAATAATAATAATAATAATAATAATAGTAGGACCTTATTTTTATCTTTATATAATTTTAAAAATACAAAAAAAATAGTTTCATTAATATTTTGTAGTTACTTTAATCTTAAAAAATACCAAAAAAAAAATATATAGTTTTGTTTTAATTATCAGTCTCATTTTAACAGATATTTTGCCTACGTGAGATTAAT